>PVIA01016532.1:0-18551 GCA_004024845.1 Tonatia bakeri | reverse complement strand
TAGCCTGCATTTGTTCATCTAATTTATGTCCAAAGTCAACCAATTCTGTGAGCTTCCTGATCAACAGTGCTTTGAACTGTGCATCTGGTAATTCGGCAATTTCTTGGTCACTTAAAAAAACTGGTTCTGGGGCTTTCAAATATGTTTGAGCCATCTTTTTAATTTTCCTTTGGATTGGATGCGGCTGTTTCGTAAGGGCAGCGGAGCCTTAGGTGTTCACGGGGCGGGGCACCCCAGTCGCTGGGTTGTGACTTGTATGTGGGGGCGGGGTCTGAGAGGGAACAATGGCGCCTGCTCCGCTCTCTCTAGGACTTCCGTTCCCTCCACTGCCTCCCACAAACAAACTGGGCCCTTGCTGTGCTGGCTCCCGGGTGGTGGGCTGGTGTACTTTCTCGGACTCTGTGGGTTTTCCCGAGAAGTTTCCTGTGAAGCTGGGAGAGTCTCCCAGCCTCAGTTCCCAGACAGGGCTCTTAAGCTTTGAAACGCGGCAGCGCTGCCCATTTTCACTTAGTTTGTGCGCAAACGTGTGGCTGCCCCACGCCCCTCACTGGGTCTGCTAGTCACCTCCGCGCTTCCGCGCCCAGCGTCCGCCACCAGTCCATCTGCTGCCATCTGCGCCCTGCGCGCCCGTGCCTGCCAGCCAGCGCCTCTTCCCGCTGGGACCCCTCAACCCCACTTTGCAGGCCTCCCGACTCCGCTGCTCCTTACCGGTCTGGATGTACTGGAGCCCGACTTCTGGTAAATTAATTTCTCTCTGTTCTGGTTGTTAATTGTTTCCCAATCCTTGTTGTCTTCAGTCTTGGTTGTGCGAGGAAGCACAATGCGACTGCCTATGCCTCCATCTTGGCCGGAAGTCCCCTTATGTTTTTTTAAACACTGATTTTAGAAAGAGAGAGAGGAAGAAAGAGAGAGGGAAAGATATCAATTTGTTTACACTTACTTATGTATGTGTTGGTTGATTCTTCTATGTGCCCTCATGGGAGATTGAATCTACAATCTTGACATATGAGGATGACATTCTAACAAACTGAGCTACCTGGCCAGGGCCCCTTTTGCCTTTTTTAAAAAGATCCTCACCTGAGGATGTATTTATTGATTTTACAGAGAGAAAGAGGGAGAAGAACACCAACCAGTTACCTCCTGTATGAGCCCCAACCAGGGATTGAACCTGAAATCCAGATATGTGCCCTGACCAGGAATTGAACGCAACCTTTTGGTGTATACGACCATGCTCCAACCAACTGAGCCACCCAGCAAGGGCCCTGTAGCCTTTTTAATGACAGCTTATCTTTTATTCTCCAGTAAGGCAACCAAATATCTGAGTGTCAGTCTTTGACTTAATGAATAGACTTTCTGTTCTCACTTACCTTGAGTTGTGAGAATAAAAGATCAGATAATGTTTACTGTTTTTAATTGCACTTGGCTTAAGAGATTCCTCCTTTCATTTTTCTTTTTATTACTCTTTCCTTAAGTGCCATGCCAAATAAAGCAAGGACCTCTCCTATAGCATATTTAAAGCCACCCCCATGTTCCTAGCATCAATACAAAGCAGGAGAAAGTTGAAAATGAGCATTTGTTTTCTAAGGAAGAACAGTACAAATAAATAATCTTTCTAACACAGACTGCAATCATATAAGCAAAAAAGATGTAATCACAAAAAAAAAAAAAAGTGAAGCTTTCATGGTCCTTGAATCTAGAAAGTCTTCAAAAGGCAAATCTAATTCTATAGAAGAGGAGATAAGCTAACATGCTATGTAATCCAATAAAGCTCCCAGCAATTCTGCTTCATTTCCTACTCTCAGTCATTTTATTTTTGTCCTTTACTTATCACTTGGAATGATGAGTCACATTTGCTGTGGGCAGTTACCTTTGTCTATTCAACTTTCATTTTAGACTCAAGGCACTCTTTCCAAAAGTATGAATTCCTTTTCTAGGAAACATGTTATGACAAATCCTAGAGACCATAAACATAAGAAAGTCTTATTTACGAACAAGTTACCTCCTTTCATTTCCTAAAAATGTTTTTCTTTTAAATATACTTTAGCAAGAAGGAAATACCACAGTCTTTATTTAACCTCTATTTCAACTTTTTTTTTAATCTATTTGAATTCTAATATTTTTTTAATGAACTAAGTAAAGACTGGCTGTTAGGGGCCAGGAATGAAAGATGCCTGTTCTCAGATTCCTCTAAACTTAATTAACGTGCCCAAAGTTATAGAAAATTAAAGATATACTCAAGATTACAACCTAGGTATCCTAAATTCAAATTTACTGTTCTTTTCATTGTACTATTTTGCCACCACCTTTGGCTAGGGATGGATCCTGAAGTGATTTAATTAATTTTCTTCTGCCCAAACCAATGTTTTGTTCTTGGTCTTTGAAAGGGAGAGTAACACAGAAATAACAGAGGTTTCTGTAAAGATTTTTAAATGTCAGGCATTAGAATGTCTTCGTTTGCACTGTATTTTATAATTGTTGTCATCATCACATTGAAAAATACTTATTAAGCCATTAACTCTGTATGGTGCTGTGGTAAGCAGTGAATAAAGAGAACTACATGGAGATAATTCCCATTTTGCTGGGTGGAAAAGGGAAGCTAAGACAGAGACAGAACATGAAGAATATAGATTTGTTACAGTGGGTGAATAGTTTTGTTTAAAAGCAAGATAGTCATACAACTGTAAGAGTGGAAGAAAACTTAAGGATCATCCAGACCAACATTTCTATATTATAGGTCAGAAAACTGCATACAAGAGAGGCAGAGCAACTTGCCCAAAGTTACAAAAAATTAAAGACATACTCAGGATTATAGTATAGGTATCCTGAACCAAAATTTAGTATTTTTTCATTGCACTATTTTGCCATAACATTTTCAAAGTTATTATAGATGCTATCTCAGCAAAGATTCAAAACCTTTAAGGTTAGAAGTTACAGGATAGTTTAAGAGGAGAACAAGGAAAAGATTAGGGGCAAGATAAAAACATGTCTGGGAGAATGCAAAGTTTAAGAAGCAAGTGGAAATAAGGGGGCAACTAACGTAACACATAGTCCCTGTCACAGATGTGTAGTGTGGTGTGTGGAGTATAGCAGAGAACACAGCCCCAGGTGACAAGATACCTGGGCTCTGCCTCTCATTAGCTCCAGGACCATGGATGAATTACTCACAATCCCTGTATCTTCCTTCCTTCATGGGTAAAACAAAAGGATCACACTGAATTGCCTCAGAGTGTCATTTCCTGCTCTCACATGTTACAATTCTGTTACTCGATGGGCACCCAAACAGGTAGTTCTGGAAAGATAATCCTATATTGTTGTGTATCGCATCTGAAAAGGTAGCAGTCCTGAGCCAAGAAGAATGACTTCTTTTACTAAAACCTTCAGAAACTCGACTAAGATGAAAACAAACAAAAATGCTTCCTAATTTCCTGTTTCTTTATCATATAGGAGGATTTGGTTTTGGTCTTTAATCACTTTATGCGAGGACCGTGGGAACCCAGTTTTTTGTTTTTGGCTGTAGGTCCATATCTATGTATGTAAAATATATTAATAACTGTAAGAGTTATTTGTAAGGGAAGCATTTATTTTGTTAATCATTTGGTAAACTCTCCCCCATCTCCTAAGCTCCAAATGTGGGGTACAGTAGTAGGTGAGGTCAGGGTGATGTTCCTCTGATGGAATGGGCAGTCCTCACTCTTGACTTTTTCTAGGGGAATGGCGTGGTTAGAGTATATTCATTCTTTTTTTAAAAAGTAGGGTGACATTGCTTAATAAAACTATAGGTTTCAGGTGTGCAATTCTACAATACATCATCTGTATATTGTATTGTGTGTTCACCACCCGGAGTCAAGTTTCCTTCTGTCAGCATTTATACCCCCACTTACCCTCTTCCACCTCCCCCCACCTCCCTTTCCCTCTGGTAATCCTTATAGTGTTGTCTGTGTCTGAGTTTGTTTGGGTTTTTTGCTTAATTCCTTCACCTCTTCCCCCCCATCCATAACCCCTCTTCTCCTCTGACAGCCGTCTGTTTTCTGTATCTGTGAGTCTATTTCTATTTTGTTGTTAGTTTATTTTGTTCAGTACATTCCACATATAGGTGAAATCATATGGTATTTGTCTTTCTCTGACTGGCTTATTGCACTTAGTATAATACTCTCCAGGTTCATCCACGCTGTCACAAAAGGTGAGATTTAGTTCTTTTTTTTTTACGGCTGAGTAGAGCTCCACTGTGTAAATGTACCATGGTACATCTATCCACTCATCTCCTGATGGGCACTTGGGCACTTGGGCAATTCATTCTTGCACTGTCCTCAGAAGAAGAAAAACAACGAGGTCACACTTGGCTACTTTTCTGCCATGTTTTAAAATATAGCTACCAGGTAGTCCACCTGAGACCAAGGTGACCCCTAAAATAAATCTAACTGACTCCTGTCCCAGATTTGGAACAGGGTGCAAATTTTTTTTCCTTGATATGCTAAACCACCAAAGTGCCAAATGTGTACATATCGTCTTCAAGTATAGAGTTGCCATCATAACCCATTTCAGCAAAAATAGTCAATCTTGCTTAAGGCAGATTTAAACAAAGCCATGCACTTTGAACAGCTCATTTCCTGAGGCCTGAGAAAAAAGCAATGGACCCCACCAGCCCATACATTTGGACACAACCTGCAAAGTTCTGTGAGATGTCTTTGTGTTTGGGGTGATGTCATTTGCATGTTTTGTCTACATGGCACTGAACATCTAGATGTTTGGGAACATCCAGATAATGGACTTAATTTTTTTTATTTGGTGGGCTAATTTGTACTATAACCAAGAAGCATTTCTAGTCAATAGCATTGATATCATCAGCCTTTGAACAATCATGTGCTTCATTTTATTTTAGGTTGACATTAGAGTGAGAAACTTCATAACCATATTATTTTAATTTAGTTCTGCATATTGACTTCCATTTGCAAGAATTATAGCTTGACGTGCCACAAAATACAAAGCAAAGAAAATGCCTCTAAAGTTTTCAGAATCTTGTCACTCATTGTCTGCTGTTGTATATTGTTTTCTTATATTAAAAGTTTGATCTTTGCCTTATTGGAACTATGAAGAAATCAAAAACTGAATAGAGCTTTTTATAATACACAGTCATTGTTTGTACTTGCAAAATTGGATTAAGAAATCCCTGGTATTCTTACACATATTTTTTGCCAAAGAAAATTCAGCATATTTCTGCTTAGCCTTGAAATTTCCACCAACGAGACTGCGTGATTGTGTACCACCACCCACACTCTTCTTGGCATACCCAATTCCCCAGGGAAATCTTAGTTTGAAACCCAGGCAACATGTATAAAGTCCTCTTGTGCCTTGCACTGTTACACCTGTTCTGCAGGTGAAATCATTCCCTAGCTATGCCACATTGTAAGGCTTAGCACTTAAATTAGTAAAAATTGGACAGTAAATATCTTTTCTATGTTTTCCTCTTTTCATCCTGTTCTGCACCCAAAATTATAGACAACAGCTTCCTATTGGATGAGCACACCTTTCTTCATGCTTCCTTTTCTTATTTTTAGGCATCAAATCCCACTAGGGTCATAATTACTTTCTTGAGCATGAGCATATTATAAAGCAGTTAATGAATACAGATCCCTCCTTTAGTTTGGCAAATACCTGAATTATTCAAAACCCACTCTTCCTTTTCCTCTCCCTTTCATCCCATACACACAGGCACACCACTTACAGCTTTAGAATATTAACATAAGAAACTAATTTTATAATTAATATAATGATCAAAGCTTTCTAATTAGCAGCTCTCTTTGCTTTACCTAGATCCTAGTACTATCAAAAAAGGAAATACAAAATGAACACATTGTTAATCATTATAGTAAGCAAGAATTTGTGGTCTTACAATGTTTTGCTTTATGCAATTCATATATACACGTAAATCAAGTAGTATTATAAAGCTACTTACAAACAAACAAACAAACAAACAAACCCTCCCCTAACTACAGTTCACTTCCCCACATCATCATCTCTGAGTTCTGCTTCTCAGTCACTTCTCAGTCTCACTTCTTTTTCCTACTATTTCTCTGGGGTTTTTCCCCCCTCATATTTCCCTCCATATTTTTAATTGACTTGCTTATGTGGCTTTTCCTTTATTAGTCAACTTGAGCATTATTTAAACTTGCAACTCAGGAAGCTGTGAATTTAACACTCTTATCTCGATCCCACCTGCTTTCATTTCTTCCCTTCCCTACTTTTTTTCATTCTCTCAATATAGTTTTATCACAATTTTTGGACAAATGAATATCCTGTGTTTACATTATTGTTACCATGTAAATATTATTCATGAGTGAGCCAAATAGTATATTATATTACATTCTCTTTCTAGTACAAGTTTATTTTTTCTAGAGTTAGTGATTGCTTCTTTTTTTTTTTTACTACACTGATTCTTCCAAAAATCTCCAAAAGAACTGTTAAACTCCCTTCAGTAAAGTCAGATACATCACGTCATCTACTGTTATCATTTTGGGGGATTGAGGAGATGTCTTTCTGGAATTCTTCCATCCTCCCTCTCCAGGTAGGATTAGTTGTTCTTTTTGGCCCTCTGCATAGTTGCCAACCATGTCTTTACCATTTCCTGAGAATTGCCTTCCCTTTCTCCAGTGTTGTTTTTTTGTAACTGGTTTACTCCACCCCTTTGTTAGAGTATACTGTCTAGTAGCTTCCTAAGAAAAGGTGAGGCATTTTTTAACAACTTTTTATTTGTAGATAACCTAAAGATTATATGAGTGTAATCATATAATTTTCTTCATTCTCCTATTAACATTTTGCTCCATTTGCACATGAATACACACATGAGTGTATGTATTATGTACACTAAAAATTTTTTCTGAACTATTTTGAACTTCTGTATATAATGGAGCTTTGCCCTAAATACTTCAATAGATATTTCATAAGAATAAAGATATTATATTGTATATTTACAGTTCCACTATCAACTTTAATAAATTTAACATTGATATAATACTTTAGTCTACCATCCATATTCCAATGCAGCAATTTTTTCAGCTGATCCAAAATGTTTTTTATATTATTTTTTTTCCCCTCCAGTACAGGATCCAGTCTAGGACCAGGAATTGCATTTAGTTGTCATTTCTCTTTAGTCTCCTTTAATCTAAAACATTTTCACAGCTTTTGTCTTTTATGATCCTTTTTAAAAAAGAATAAAGCCCTACTTCCTTTTATTTTAAATAAAATGCTCCTCATTGTGGTTTCCTGATGTTGCTGTATGGTTAGATTCAAGTTATACATTCCTGATCAGAGTACAACATAAATGACGTGTGCTCTTTAGGGTATTACATCTGGAGTTAGACAGTTCATCTAACTTTCATCAGTAATGTTAAATTTGGTCACCCAGTCCAGCTGCTATTCAATGTTTTCTCCCTTGGGCAGTTTTTTATTTTCAATAAGCAATCTGTGGGAAGATACTTTAAGACCATGCTAATATTCTCTTCATCATTGAAAATTCCCCCTAGATTTTGTATTCATTGATGATTCTTACCTGAACCAACCTCTATTTTGATGGTTGCAAATGATATAACCCCTGTACATTCACCAGTAAGCACTTCTCTTTTCATCAATCCACCCATCCATCCATCTACTATCTATCTCTCTATCTATTCTATCTACCTATCATCTCTTGATCCTTGGTATGTACTACACATGGATTATTTTCCCAGTGGTTTATAATTAATTACTGTCCCAATTCTCTCTTTCTAGAATTCCTATTTTTAAAGTTTTAGCATGACCTTTTAATTTTATCTTTTCTCTCCTGTTTTGTACCTCTTGGTCTTTTAATTATACTTTTTGGAACAGTTTCTTAACTTTGTCTCCTAATTCTTATATTGGCTATTTTTAATTTTAGCTATAATATTTTTAATTTTCAAGATCTCTTTCTTATTTCTGATTGTAGTATATACACTTGTCTCTCAGAATATTACTGAACCTGTTTTCTACTCCCTACATAAACTTCTTTTTATTTTCTCTGAGTTCTTTTTCCCCAGATTATTTGTTTGTCTGTTTTTATTAGTATTATTTGTGTGTTTTTCATGCTGCAAGTTCTCCTCAAATGTTTAGTGATATTTGACAAATTACATTTAAAAGTGAAGAAGGGGCAGGATTTATTACTGGTGGGCTTCACTATGATGTGATTTGGTAGGGGCCATTTATTTCATGAGATGCCCCTAAATGTCAGTGTCTGTAGATTTTTTTTTCTCCTAAGGTAGTTTCTCCAGAGAAGAATCATCCAATTGTCTTCTTGGGGAAATTTTGGGGAGGTATGGTGGGAGGAGAGAGTTGGAGGGCTGATTTGGGGAAAGAGGAAGATTTAAGCTTGGATGCTGGGAAGCAAAGGAGGTGCGTTCATACAGTGCTCACCCACACCCTCCATTATGCCTACAGTCACTGTGCCTACAATCTCTCTCTCTCTCTCTCTCTCTCTCTCTCTCTCTCTCTCTCAGTTTCCTCAAGGAATAAATCTTCATTCTTGTATATGATGAGAGGAGTAGTCACTTACCTGGGTGAAGTAATGGAGTAGATGTGGGGAACTAAATGTTCTTGATAAAGACTTTCAGTCAGGTTTCAATCCTCCCCATCCCAAGGTTTACTTGATGCCTCCAATTCCTGAACTTTCTAGGGTTCTGTAGAATGAGGGTTTTTTTTTATTGCCTTCTGTTATCTGTACACTTAAGTTTTAGTTTTCTCCACTGTACTAAGTCAGTGACCACTGTTCTTTTACTTTTCATTTTTAGAAATTTGTGGAATCTTCCATCCACTGTTATCCTCTCTCCCATTCTCTTTGTACTAGTGAGTTTGTACCATTTTAAATTCCTATTCTGTCATTTTGATGATGTTTCAAAGGAAACAGAGGAAACAATATGGATTTAATCCACCTTTGTTACTAGAATGTAAACAAAAATTTAAATCAAGATGAGAGAAGCAAAATCCAATATTAGAGTTAGCATTCTGACCATCTACACTTAATCCTTTCCAATTCAAGTGGAAATGGCTTCTGTGTGTGTTTGTGCACAGAAGTGTTTTGTGATCAAGAAGAAAGAGAGACTTCTGGTCATTACGGCAGCATAGGTAAACAGGGCTTGTCTCCTTGCACAACCACCTCAAAATTACAACTAAACTATGAAACGACCATCATTCATAACCATGAGAAACTGAGCTGAATGGAAGTCCTACAACTACAGAATTAAAGAAGAGACCACATTGAAGCTGGTAGGTGGGACAGATAAATGGAATGGGTTGGTCCCACACCAAGATATGGTGGATAAAAATTAGGAGGGATATCTCAGGAATGAGGGATCTCAGCTCCACACCAGGACCCCCAGCCCAGGATCCAGTGCCAGGAAAAGAAGTCCCTGTAACTTCTGGCTGTAAAAATCAAGGGGGATTGAGACTGTGGAAGACAAACTTCTAGAGTCCCAGGCAGTTCCTCTTAAAGGTCCCACACATATACATACTCAGACTCACTCACTCTGAGTTCTAGCACTGGGGCAGCAGTTTGAAAGGCATCAGAGATATATGAGGAGGAACTGAATTGCCTGGCATCAGGGAGAGAGCTGGGGGACAGCTTTCTTCCAGACAGAAGTGTTGGCAGACGCCACTGTTCCTTTTCTGAGCACCCCCAACACACAGAGCTGGTCAGTGGGCGCCATATCTGAGACTCCATCAGCCTGGCTCACACTGTTTGCCCCACCCTGGTGATTCCCTGAGGCCCTGCCCCACCTAACTTTCAGGTCTACTCAAGTTGTTTCCAGTGGCTTTTCCATGTAAAACAACTTGTCTTAGCCCAAACTTCAGATTGTTCTATGTTCTTTCAAACTAGTAGCACCTGGTTTCAGTGAGCCCCATACCTGTCACTAAGTTGCCCCAAGCTAAGGCACTAGCAGCAGTCAGCCTTGGTACACAGCCTTGGTACACAGCCTTGGTACACAGCTTGGGCTCTCCTAGGGACTTCCATGCCCAGTATAAGTAGCAGCCATCTGCAGATTGCTTTGTAGCTTATGTTGGGTGACCCCTGACAGAGCATAGGTGGTGGCTGACCTTGGACATGCCAACATCAACCAAGGCTCAACTATAAGAGGAGGGTATACTCAGCCTACATGAAGGGCATACCTTGAGTACCCAGCTTGGGTGACAGGGGAGGATGTGCCACTGGACTCTACAGGAGACCTACTATATTAGGCCACTCTATCAAGCTTTGGAGATGTAAGAGCTCTACCTAAAACATAGAAACAAACATAGAGAGGCTGCCAAAATGAGGAGACAAAGAAACATGGCCCAAATGAAAGAACAGAATAAAACTCCAGAAAAATAACTAAAAAAAATGGAAACAAGCAGTCTACTAGATGCAGAGTTTGCCACACTGGCTATAAGTATGCTGGAGGAACTTAGTGAGGACCTCAACAACATAAAAAAGATCCAATCAGAAATGAAGGATACACTAATCGAAATAAAAAACAATTTACAGAGAATCAACAATAGAGTAGATGAAGCTGAGAATCAAATGATCAATTTGGAACATAAGGAACAAAAAGCAACCAATCAGAACAGCAAGAAGAGACTCTAAGATGGTGGCGAGATAGGTGGAAGCACAGTCCACTTCTCCCTGTGCATAGGTGGAACACCTAGCCGATCTTCGGTAGAACAGAGTGAACAACCAATTGTATCCCAGCATATCTGAAGATTGGGGGCCAAAACTATAGAGGACATTGAAAAATCAGATGGTAAGGGGAGTGCTTCAGGACAGTAAGTTCCCTGGGACCAGTGTGGGGATCAGGGCTACCGCAGCACCAGGCCCGGCACTCACCAGGTGTGCTGCAGAATTCTTGGGACAGAGCCAGGTCAATGGCTCCCTCCCCTGCCAAACAAGGTTTGAGCTGCACCAAGATGGACCTGGATGCTTTAAGTTGCAGAGGGGGAATAAGGACGAAGTGGCAAACACATAGGGGCAGTGTGCACTCATAGAGACTGTGGACACAGGCTTGGAAGAATTGGGCCATGAGGGGCCCTGACCTGGATAGTCCCTGGTCTGGTTGGAGAGTTGGGCTGTGTGAGAGGCCAGGCACTTTTTTGGAGTGGCAGGCTTGAATAGGAGGAATTTTTCAAAAAGAAAGAAAAAAAAGAGGCACTCAGCAGCTGTTTAGGGAATTCTCCTGCAGCAGCCCCCCCCCCCGCCCCCCCCGCTGGGTTTTGCAGCCTTTGCAGCCTCAGTCATGGTCCCACTTTTGCTGACAGGACTGCAACTGCGCCCCTACCCCTGGCCCCAGTGGTGGAGGGCACCCAACCGAGGCCACGTCCCCAGTGTTGTGCCACCGACCCAGCCTCCCCCCACCCCACCCTGGCTACCACACAGCAGCAGAGGCTGGTGTGCACCCAACACCACTGCCCTGTGACTGCACTCCCACTGCAGTAGCAGAGGCTGAGCGCTCAGGCCCAGAGCCCCGGGCAGAAATGTGCCTGACCCTGCTGTCCCAGCTTAGAGCAGCAGCAGCAGCAGCAGCAGCAGCAGTGGAGGCCTCACAGCGCTCACACCTGAAGCCCCAGGGATGGCACACCGCCAAACCTATGGCCCAGGGCCTGCCAATCCCACCCCAGCTGTAGAGGCCGAGTGCTCATGCCCACAGTCCCAAGGACCAGTGCACACCTGATCCCACCACCCAGAGGCACCTCGCGCCCAACCCCACTGCCCCAGGTGCAGCAGCAAAGGAGGCTTGCACCCGCATCCACCCTGGCAGCCACAATGGCACCCTGGCCTTGCAGGGCCGACTGGCTCTCTAAGAGGAAGGCAGAGATGCCCCTGCAGAGGAGAGCAGCAGGGCTTAGGGAGTCAACAATATCCAGAAAGACTTAATTTAGTGAGGGGGCTGAACAATTCTGAAGACTCTGAGAATCTCTAGCACCTAGGACAGCAAAGAGCGAGAAGGTGGTATGTGAGTTGCCCCTAATTGGTGCACCTCAAGGACAGCACAACTGGTAGACTGAAGGTATAGGCTGGGTGCAGAAGGGCACTGGGGTCCCAGCAGTGAACTGAGGATCTGGGCTGGAGGCTGGGCAACTGCAAGATAGAGTGCGGCTCAGGAAGGGAGAAAAGCAAAACCAATCCCCCCTCAGCCTGCTGCAGCCAGGAAGACCAGCAGAACTTGTTTGGCTTGTTTAAAGCCGGCAAGAGGCTTCTTGTTCTTTTTTTTTAATTCCTTCTTCTTTTCTTTCCTTCTTTTTTTTAATTTCTTTTTCTTTCCTTCCTTTCTTTTTTTAAATTCCCACAAGTGAGACAATAAAACCTGGAGCTGTGAAAGGATCAGAGTTAGACCTAAAGAGGGATGATCCCAACAACTGAGACAGTGAGACAAATTTTACTTTGCTACTCCAGAGAACTTGCAAGTTATTGTATATTTGTATTATTATTATTATTATTTCATTATGTTTATACCTTTTATTTTATTAGTATTTTTTTATTTCTCTTCTTCCTGTTTAGTCTTTGCTAGACTGGTTAAATTGCATTGTTTGACTGGTTTCCCTTGTTCTCTCTTTCATAGTGTATTTTTAATTTTCCGCCTTTCACTTCACTTGTGTTCCAATAGCACAATGCTCTAGGTCCTATACTTCCTATTCTTGTTATTCAGATCACATAGATTCTGTCATATGATTGTTTCCCCATTACTATTGTAAATAATTGCTGTTCCATACAATTGTAAATACTACACAGCACCCCTCTGGGATCTTAGCTCACTTCATGGTTTCCAGAACTTTATTACTATTGTAGTTAACTCTATTCTCTCACACACTACATCTATTTTCTATCCTATATTCTCACTTTACCTAAGAATCTGACCTCCCACAAGCTCACTGCTTTCTAGATCCAACTCACAATCCTTCCCCCACCCCCAAGAAGAGTCTTATCTTTTTTCCACCCTTTCTAAAAAGTGCCTTGTTGGGCGAAATATCACGGTTAACACTATACATATCCAAAGGATCTCCTATATCTTCTCTACAGGTTGGTACATTAAATACCATAGAATATACTCCCACTGTCTTAAACCATTTTGCCTTCCCCCTCCAACTGATCACAAAAAAGAGTAAGTGGGAGCTGTGAATACCAGTATACCTGCTGGAAGAGGAAACCCACCAACAAAGGAACCACCAACAGATAACAATGGAAGAAGGTGAAGGAGGGAGTGGAAACTACACTAACCTCCACCCAGGACTGATCTGGAAATATAACTAAATGGTGAAAAAATTACCCAGAACAAACAACTGAACAATAATGAGAGAGAAACCTAAAAACCTCAAAACCTCATACAGACAGAAGAACCAGCTTCAACACAACCTGTCCACACCTGCACAACAGAATATAAGACATAGTGGATGGAGTGACCCTCAGTTAACCAGCTGGTGGGAAAGACCCACCAAAGAAAGACCCAACAACAATCAAAACCCAAAGATATACAGAGAGACAACATAAATGACAGCCCAAGACAAGCGAGCTCAGGAGATCAAGGACTACACCACTGAATCTCACAGGTCTTCTACCATAGAAGTTCACACCATAAATCCAGGGAGGCAAAACAGATCAATTTAAGAAGCAGAGGCTAACAAGAAGAGTCTCACAAACAATGGAAAGACAAAGAAACAATCCCCAAATGAAAGGAAAGGAAGAAGCCTCAGAAAGAATGCTAAATGAAATAGAGGCAAGTCAACTATCAGATATTCAGTTCAAAGCAATGGTTATCAGGAAGCTCAGTGAGCTTACAGAGAATTACCAAAAACCACAGGGAAACTACAATGAACTCACTGCAAACTATATCAACATGAAAAAGGAAATAGAAACTATCAACAAGGGTCAAGAGGAAATGAACAATACAATCTCTGAATTGAAGAACACAGTAGAAGGAATCAAAAGCAGGCTCGGTGAAGCAGAGGATTGGATCAGGGTGCTGGAAGACAAGATGGGGAAAAAAACACCCAGAAAGAGCAAGAAAAGGAAGAGATTCAGAAAGAATGAAGAGGGGTTAAGGGAAATGCAGGACAACATGCAATGTAATAATATCCATATAATAGGGATACCAGAAGGAGAAGATGTTGATGTTCTTCAACATCAAGGAATAGAAAACCTGTTTGAAAAAGTAATGATGGAAAACTTCCCTAATTTGATGAAAGAAAAAGACACACAAATTCAGGAAACACAGAGAATCCCAATCAAGAGGACCCCAAAGAGGCCCACTTCAAGGCACATCATAATTAAAATGGCAAAATTCCTAGAAAAATAGAGGATCTTAAAGGCAGAAAGGGAAAAATAGGAAGTAACATACAAGGGAGCCCTAATAAGACTAGCAGCTGACTTCTCAATGGAAATGCTCCAAGCCAGAAGGGAATGGCAAGAAATATTCCAAGTAATGAAAACCAAGAGCCTGCGACTGAGCCTACTCTCTCCAGCAAGGCTCTCAATTAAAATAGAAGACCAAATAAAGAGCTGCCTGGACAAAAGAAGCCTCAAAGAATATACCTCCTCCAAACAAGCTCTGCAAGAGATGCTAAAGGGTCTGCTTTAAGAACAGGAAGAAATACAGTGAGAGAGAGAGAGGAACACAGGTACAAAAAAAGGGCATTGAATAGTACCTATCAATAATAACTTTACGCAGAAACTTTTCTACTGACATGTCCCCTACAGCAAGGGACATAAAGGAAAGAATAAACAAATGAGACCTCATCAAAATAAAAAGCTTCTGCACAGCTAAAGAAAACAGTATCAAAATAAAAACAGAATCAACTGTATGGGAAAACATATTTGCCAATGATTCCGCAGACAAGGGCTTAATCTCCAAAATATATAAAGAACTTACATGACTCCACTCTAAGAAGACAAGCAACCCAATTAAAAAATGAGCAAAGGACTTGAACAGACACTTCTCCAAGGAGGACATACAGAAGATCCAAAGACACATGAAACGATGTTCAATATCGCTAGCTATCAGAGAGATGCATATTAAAACCACAATGAGATACCACTTCACACCAGTCAGAATGGCCATCATAAACAAAGCAACAAACAACAAGTGTTGGAGAGGTTGTGGAGAAAAGGGGATTCTAGTGCACTGTTGGTGGGACTGCAGACTGGTACAACCACTATGGAAAACAGTATGGAACCTCCTCTGAAAACTAAAAATGGATCTGCCTTTTGACCCAGCCATCCCACTTCTGGGACTATATCCTAAGAATCCTAAAACACCAATCCAAAAGAACCTTTGCACCCCATGTTCATAGCAGCACAATTTACAATAGCTAAGTGCTGGAAGCAACCTAGATGCCCATCAGTAAATGAATGGATCAAAAAACTATGGTACATTTACACAATGGAATTCTATGCAGCAGAAAGAAAGAAGGAGCTCCCACCCTTTGTAACAGCATGGATGGAACTGGAAAGCATTATTTTAAGCAAAATAAGCCAGGCAGTGAAAGACAAATACCATATGATCTCACTTTAACAGGAACCTAAACAACAGAACAAAGAAATAAGTAAAGGACACTGAAATAGAGGACAGGCATAAAGTGACCAGAGGAGAGAGGAGAGGGGAAAAGGGGAAGGGTTTACAGGAACAAAGTTAAAAGACACATGGACAAAAACTAGGGGGAGGGTGGTAATAGGAGGGAAGAGGGGAGGGATGGGTGGGCAGGCTGGAATGGGAGTAAAGGGGAGAAAACTGTACTTGAACAATGATTAAAATAAAATTAAAATGTTAAATTACCCATACATTTTGGAATAAACTTCACTTAATCATGAGGAAAAAAAATAATAACCTTAAATGTAAATTGATTAAATGACCCAATCAAAACACATAGAATAGCTGAATGGATAAGAAATCATGATCCACACATATGCTGCCTACAAGAGACCCACCTCAGAACAAAAGACCTACACAGACTGAAAGTGAAGGGCTAGAAACAAATTTTCCAAGCAAATGGACAGGGAAAAAAAAAAAAAGGCCAGGGTAGCAATACTCATATTGGACAAAATAGATTTCAAAAAAAAAAAAGAAAGAAAGAAAGAGCCATAAAAAGAGACCCAAAGGTCACTTCATAATACTCAAGGGAAGAATCCATCAAGAAGACATAAACATTGTAAATATATATGCACCCAACATAGGAACACCCAAATACATAAAGAAAATCTTGGAGGTCTTCAAGAAAGTTATTGACAGTAACACAATTATAGTAAGGGATTTTAACACCTCACTGTCAAAAATGGATAAATCTTCCAAGTAAAATATCAACAAAGATATTGGGGCATTGAACAATGCCCTAGATCAAATGGATTTAAGTGATATATGTAGAGCCTTTTATCCCACAGAAGCAAAATACACGTTATTTTCAAATGCACATGGAACCTTTTCAAAGATAGACCACATGATAGGATACAAAACAAGCCTCAACAAATTCAAGAAAATTTAAATCATATCAAGCATTTTTTCTGACCACAAGGGACTGAAACTAGGAACCAATCTCAAGATAAAAACCCCAAAACACTCAAACTCATGGAGATTGAATAGCATGCTATTAAACAATGAATGGATCAACAATGAGATTAAGGAAGAAATTAAAAAGTTTCTGGAAACAACTGAAAATGAACTCACAACAATCCAAAACTTATGGAACACAGCAAAGGCAGTCCTGAGAGGGAAGTTCATTGTGATACAGGCCTACCTAAAAAAGAGAGCAACATTTCAAATAAACAACCTAACCCTATGCCTACAAGAACTCGAGGGACAACAAAGACAGCCCAGAGCAAGTAGAAGGAAGGAAATAACCAAGATCAGAGCAGAATTAAATGACATAGAGACTAAAAGCACAATTCTAAAGATCAATGAATCCAGGAGCTGCTTCTTTGAAAAGATAAACAAAATAAGCAAGCCTTTAAGCAGACTCATCAAAACAAACAAACAAACAAAAAACCCACAGGACCCAAATAAACACAGTCAGAAATGAAAGAGGAGAGATTACAACTGATACCACAGAAATACAAAGGATTGTAAGAAATTGCTACAAAGAACTATATGTGAAGAAATTTGAAAACCTAGGCAAAATGGGCAAATTTCTAGAAAAATATAATCTTCCAAAACTGAATGAAGAAGAAGCAGAAAACCTGAACAGACCAGTAACAGCTGATGAAATTGAAGCAGTAATCAAAAAGCCTCCAGCACACAAAAGCCCTGGACCAGACAGTTTCACAGGAGAATTTTACAAAGCATTTAAGGAAGATCTAGCCCCTATCCTTCCCAGATTATTCCAAAAAATTAAAGAAGATGGAAGACTCCAAAACTCTTTTTATGAAGCCAGCATCATCCTAATCACAAAATCAGATAAAGACATAACAAAGAGAGAGAACTTCGGGCCAATATTGCTAATGAACATAGGTGCTAAAATTCTTAACAAAATATTGGGAAACCACATCCAGCAATATGTTAAAAAGATCATACACCATGATCAAGTGGGATTCATCCCAGGGATGCAAGGATGGTACAATAAACATAATATATCACATAAACAAAATGAAAGATGAAAATTACATGATCATCTCAATTAATGAGGGGAAAGCATTTGATAAGGCACAGCACCCATTTATGATAAAAACGCTTAGCAAAGTGGAAATAGAGGGAGCATTCCTCAACATAATAAAGGCCATATATGAGAGACCTACAGCCAACATCATACTCAGTGGGCAAAAACTTAGAGCATTCCCACTAAGACCAGGAACAAGACAAGGATGCCCACTTTCACCACTCCTGTTCAACATAGTATTGGAAGTCCTAGCCACAGCAATGAAACAAGAAAAAGAAATAAAAGGCATCCAAATTGGAAACGAAGAAGCAAAATGGTCATTGTTTGCAGATGACAGGATAGTATACATAGAAAATCCTATAGACTCCACCAAAAACCTACTTGACCTAATAAGTGAATTTGGCAAAACAGTGGGATACAAAGTCAATATTCAGAAATCAAAGGCAATTTTGTATACTAACAATGAAATATCAGAAACAAAAATCAGGAAAAACATCCCACTTGATATAGCAACAAGAAAAATAAAGTACCTAGGAATAAAACTAACCAAGAAGGTAAAAGATCTGTGCCCAGACAACTACACAACACTGAAGAAAGAAATTAAGGAAGACACAAACAAATGGAAGCATGTACCATGCATATGGATTAGAAGAACTAACATCATTAAAGTGTCCATACTGCCCAAAGCAATTTATAGATTCAATCAATTTCTGTTAAAGGACTAATGACATATTTCACAGATATAGAACAAACATTTCAGAAATTTATATGGAACCATAAATGATGCTGAATAACTGCAGCAATTTTGAGAAAGAAGAATAAAGCAGGAGGGATCACAATACCTGATATCAAACTGTATTATAAGGCCACTGTAATCAAAACAGTCTGATACTGGCATAAAAACAGACACATAGACCAATAGAACAGAACAGAGAGCCCAG
>PVIA01016531.1:0-18565 GCA_004024845.1 Tonatia bakeri | reverse complement strand
ATAGTTTAAAAAAGTTAGGCTCAGGTTAATTGTGCGATTTAGCCAAGGTATCTCAGACAATAAATACAGAAGTCGGGAGTCAAACCCAGGTCAACACCATACTTTATTGACTCAGGGCCTTGCACAATGCATGGTTCTTGCTAGGTGTTCAGATGAATAGATAGATCCAGGACAAATGAGTGAAGATAAAAAGTTGTTACAGAAAGGACAGGATTGTTATTGTCAAGTTTCTATTTAAGCCTGGGATCAGGGGGCATGTTGTGAGGCTCCCACTACTGACTTATTAAACACTCATGCTGTTAGAAGGAGGTATGGGGGTCTTGCTGACTAAATTACTTAACCAAATCTTTCCATCACCTTCCTAAGACATTAGTTGATTATTCTCCCTAGGAGGGAGAATAATCCCCTTAGGTCGGCAGAAGTGAATCATGCAACATCAACTCAGGAGTGCATTAAGGATAGATTTTGTTTTCTCCTAGAAGCTCAATATAACAGCCCTGGATTCTCCACTACTGTCCCTGATTTAACCCAACCCCACTTTCTGGCTCTAATTCAGCCTTAGCCAAGTGAAAGATATTTCTTAACATGTAAGATGGTTTAGTAAATAGCTACATAACAGAAGCAGTGAATGGGCTTTTAAATACAAGACCTAAAAGACTTAATGCAAAGAAAATTTTTGGCAAGTGTGTGCTCCTCCTGGGACATGAGGATGAAAAAGTAAATAAATAAAAAAATTTAAAAGTCAATGTCCCCTTTGCTTTGTTGAGATGCTGATAAGAATTTTTTTCATGGTCTTTCAATGGAATTACTGTGCCCCAGGACATTGAAAAGACCCACCACCAACTGGACATGATCTTCCCCAATTTAGATATACAGGGCTCTGTGTATATCTGTGTACCCTTCAGCCACAGGATATGGAATTTATGTTCCTTATGGGGTCAGGGCCAGGGCTCCAGTCACTGATGGTGGGAAACTGGGGGAAAGACATTGTACCCACCTGTCAGATCACTGAGTGACCCTTTTTCTCTAGCCATTCACTTGACTTCTGTCATTAGTTCTCACCCAAGATATTCCAGAGGGGAATGGGAAGAGAGAACACTGATTTTTTCAGGGCAGATACAGGGCTCAGAAAGAGCTCTGCTTCTTTCCTGCTTCTTGAGAGAACAGTAGATGGGGAAGTATTAGGATGTGGGGCACGTAGCTCGGCTCCCAGTGTGGTTACTCTTTCATCTCAGGGATGGTTGCTGGTTTATGAGTACTCCTGGAGAGACAAATTGAATGATCATTTCTGATACTTCATGTGTAAAAATCAAGGAATATTTTTATCTATACTATGTGCAAAGTTCTGGTAAGGGTTTTTATTGTTTGTTTGTTTGTTTTTGGTAATCAAGTCCCTGCCTTAGACTTTTATAACCTATGTGATAGATGGACATTAAAAAATTGAATATTTTTCAAGAAAGAATACATAGGTGGTTTTGGAATGAAATTAAGTTCTTCAAGCTATTCTAAAGCTATGTCTTCATTTCGAAAATTGTATTTTAGAAATCCAAATTCCTATATTTAACGTACTTCTGGTTTTCATGGACCTCAAGGAAACCTATCCATGGAACTGAAGAACATTCTCTGGCCCACCAGGATTAATTATTTATATCATATCCTGCCTTTTCCTCATACGCTCTGTTAATAAGATCTGTTCACAGACAGTCCACCTATCTCTTGGCCCTGCCAACTACAGACAATGGGGCTGGGTGTTCCAGCTGCCTGAGTCGAGTCTTATGTTCTGTGGCTGAGAGACACACTTCTCGAGACATGTACCTCTGAACCGACCATGCATGCATCTACTCTAAGCCTCGGTGTGCCTGGATGGTGCGGTTTTTCCTGATGTCCTATAGCACAGCCTTTCGTAGGATGTGCTGGATGTCAGAGCAAGGCGGGTGGAACTTTTATTCCTAGAAGACCTCATGTCATTTCTTATGTTAATTCTAGATCTAGTAATGGCATTTCTGACAAAGAATTGTGCTTCGGGATGAAACAGTTCTCTATTTAAGAAACTATATTTTCTGTCAGTTGTATTTTATATGTAAGTTGAACTCTGAACGACTTTCAGAGTGCCTTAGGAACAACTCTCTCTCTTGGAGCGGTACAGAGGTCACTGGAAAACAGAGACAGCACAGAAAGGATAGGCCCAATGTGAACTCTGGGGAAAGGGGCTGGCCTAGTGGGAGCACTGTCTTTCCACTGTGACTACATTCTAGACCAGAGCTAAAGAAAGGGGTAATTTCCTAATCTTTTATTTTTGCCACAGATTTGCTTTTCTTGTGAATTTATTTTTATTGGGATATAGGGGACAGGTCACTGGATGGTTCTACTCTACCAGCCTATTGTCCATTCTGATCTTCCTCAGAGAGCTTTTGGGGCTTTTTTATCCTTACTTGCTGAGATAGTTTTTAAGTGCCAGAATGCCTTTGAATCGCTAGGTCTTGAAATTAAAATAGTCTTCAATTTTCACACTCAGTCTTAGCAAAATAAGTCAACAAGGAGTAAAAGCTGGCCATACTTCCTGTAGGAGTCAGGGCATATGCACATTAGCAAGAACGGGGAGAAGGTGGCCTTGCGATGACCCGGCATAAACATGAACTAAATCGGTATGTGCTGGAGGCTTTCAGCAGAAGTCCATATAGAAGACAAGCATCTCCCTGGTTTTCAAAGGTCCTGTGTTAAGCACTTCCCAACACTACCAATTCCTGACCAGGAACATTTGTTCAGTGGGTTCTGGCAATGTTCATTGTTATTCCATGGCAGGAGAGCCAGGCTCTTAAGATGAATTAAGTAAGACAGGTGGGGGTCAGGGATTTAAGTGAATAAAACAGCTCACATTTGGAATGTGAATGAGACCCTCACCCATATTTCAGGACAATTTGGATTTTTTTTTTATGTTTGCTGGTTTATTTTCAAGAACTTCTGGGAAACCTGGCATTCAAAATAAATAGTGGACTGGAAGTGACCAGCACAGGCTGATGTTCAGAGAACAGGAAGGAGAGAGGCAGGTGAGCAAAGATGAACTCAAGAGGATGTGAGACTGCATAGGGTATGAAGTGATGGGGCAGGTAGAATAAAAACTAAAGATGAGGTCTCTTGCTGCAGTGACGGGAGTAGGAGCCAGGACCTCGATTTGGCAGCCAAGTCTAAGGATTGTTTTAAGAAAATGACAGACAAACCAGACATGGGGGAAATCGCCAGCTTCAATAAGGCCAAGCTGAAAAAGATGGAGGCACAGGAGAAGAACACTCCGCCAACCAAAGAGACCATTGATCAAGAGAAGTGAAGTGAAATTTCTTAAGAACCTGGGAGATTCCCCACCCCTGGCATCTTTGGGACCCCAGTTGTGATGTGGAGAAAAAGCTACCTGCAAAATGGACATGAATGACAAACTGCACTGTGAACCCAGACATTCCACACCCATGCCATTGGCCATGGGCCTCTGAGGGGACCCCTCCCCATTCGAACTGCCAAATTTCCTGGTTTGCCATGGGATATTGTAGAAAATTATTTGTATAATTAATAAAAATAAAACACACCTCATGGCAAAAAAATAAATAAATAAGAAAAACTAAAGATGAGAATGGGGAAGACAGTAAGTAGAAGAATACAAAAGGAAAAATTAAAAGTGAAAAAAGAAAGAAAGGAAAGATTAAAAAAAACTCTTTGTGTGTTCAGGGAGTGGAGGGATAGTAGGGAGAAAAAGGGGACCAAGAGCCAATTCCAAAGAAAGGAAGAAAAGAAAACATAATGAAAGAAAGACAAAACTCTGTATAAGAGTTGAAGATTAAAAGAATTGCTGAGAGCCCTGGCTAGTATGGCTCAGTGGATTGAGTGCTGGCCTGCAAACCAAAGAATCACCTGTTCAATTCCCAGTCAGGGCACATGCCTGGGTTGCAGGACAGGTGACCAGTAGGGGGCATGTGAGAGGCAACCACACATTGGTGTTTCTCTCCCTCTTTCTCCCTCCCTTCCCTTCTCTAAAAATAAAAACAAATAAAATATACTTTTAAAAAAATACAGGAATTAGTGAGGGAGTCTGCAAAAAGGAAAGGGAAGTGAGCATATAGACGGAGAGAAAGGGAGTCATATCTGGGAGCTGAATAGAGAAAAAGCAGCTAGTGCATGAGAGAGACCTCAGTTGGGAGGGATGGAGGAATGTTGTCTGAGCCAGAGAGAACTGGACTCTTCCCTTTCTCTGATGCCCTCACATCTCTCTCATCTCTCTCATCTCTCTCATCTCTGAGACCCTGTGGCTGAGTTGGATGATGAGGTGAAAGTAAGTGGAAATTTCTACTACTTCTGGACCAGTGTCAGCCCCAGCCCCGGTACTTCAGGCCAGGTGGCTAGACCATCATGTGATTAACAAACCCAGAAGCCAATTTTTTAACTTAGGGTTCACCCAGGGACAAGAGAGCATCATCTGCATGAAAGTGAATTTGGCCTCTTCCATTTGATGGTTCTAAGCCTACCTTGTCAAGATGAGAGTGCCTTCTGGTAGGCTGAGGTGCTGAGCCTGACACTGGCAATGTTCAGTGAACCTGAACAAGAAGGATACTCTTTCTGGGCAGGGGCTCACTTTGGTTTCCTCCCTTAGCCTACGTTTTAGGGCTAAATGCTCAGCATTGGAGGAAGATGTTGGCTAAAGCACTAATACTGTTTTCAGAGCCAGGGCTCATGATAGGGACAGGAGCCTTAGGAGAAGGTTCTCATGGGGAAAGAAAGTGAGAAAATGTGTTCTGAGTGGAACATTTTTATACCAGCAGGTCTAGACCTGAAAGGAAACTGGGAGTTGGCATTAATCCCTCGTGCGTCAGCAGAAAGGCTTGTGGACAAGAAGGCATGGTTATCTCCTCAGACACCTGTCTGGAAGTCACTGGAGTTGGCTCTCACTGTCTTTCTGCTTCCTGAGGAGGGTTGCCATCTGACAATGTAAAGTGACAGGGCCAGCTCCTCCTGTCTGAACTAGAGATCTTCAAGCTGGGGTAGCAAACTCTGAAGGTCATCAGATCCAGTCTGCTGTCATGAACTGGAACCCACATCCTTGGGCTGGTTCAGACAGGAGAGGAAGCGAGTGGGAAAGCTTCCTATCAGAAAGGAAAACCTTTCTACTGCATGCCCATCAAGCCATTTTTATCCCTGTGAAGTAGTAATCTTGGTTATAACTACAGAGATACACACATTACGGGAAATTCAGAGATCAATTCTCTCTGGATTTGTTATTTGAGAACCAGTGTTTGAGTTCAAGCCCTTCTTCATACCCCTGGAAATGCTTTGATTAAGTACCCTAATCTCTTGGAGCCTCAGTTTCTTCACATATAAAGTGGTAGTGGTGATGCATAGTTTGTAAGCTCATTGTAGAAATTAAGGGCAATATAAAGCCAGTGTCAACATCCTTCTGGTACATAATTGGTGACAATACATAAAAACTTTTTATCATTGGTGTTTATAAAGAACCAGATGGGCTATACAGCAATTCATGGAAGTCTCATTTCAGTTAGCTCAGATAATCAGGAAGAAATAATTCCTTTATTAAGAAATATTTTTTTCTGGATTGTGCTGTATATATATGCACCCCACCCTCCACGCACAATAGTTGCTCATGTTCTGCATCCTAACATGCATCAGGCAAGTCCTAATGAAATTGTAGAGGGAGGAGAAGCCCTTGGTAATGACTGCTTCTCTTGCAATAGCGGGAGACTTTATCTTCCCACTCCCTTTCCACTTGAGTGAATAAAATTAAATCAATAGAATTCAGCAGATTAAGAAAAGTAGAGTCATCCCACAGCTTCATTACCTTGTAAGAGATAATGGCAACTCCAAGTCCCAGAGGGCAATTACCAAACTATAACACATCACTCGTGAGCAAACCACACACATCCACCCCCTTCCTGAGCTGCTGCTGCCGCCTTCCCTCAGTGAAGAACCTGCTCCAGTTGGATAGCGCCTCTCAGCCCCCAGGATGCAGGGAGCCTCTCTTCTCAGGGGGCCAGCGGTTGTGTACCCATGAGCAGACACAGCAGCTCTCTTACCCATAGAGCACGAGCACTCACTTAGTGAACAGATGCATGCCAAGCATCTGAACCTAAAATGAAATACTACCTTTGCAAAAAATGTCATTTATTTTCTTACTGATGCAAACTGCAATAAGGGCTGGCATGCAGCTGTGCATCACAAGCGACCTAACACAGGATGTTAGTGGCCACCAGGGCTATTGCCACCTATATTCATGCTCCTTACAGATGGACTTCTGTCCCTCAGACAGATGTCCTCCACATGGCTGAATGCCACCTTGTCCTTGGACATGTTTCACTAGGTGTGAGGACCACAATAAAAATATATCACCAGTAAGAAACTGAGGCTGGCTGGTTTATGTCTGAAGTTAAAAAAAATTAATAAGAAAAATCCCCAACCTGTCCAGCTTAGGTCACTGCTCTGCCTTTAGACCAATGACTGCAACTGTGTTCAGGAAGGCTACTAATAAAAACATGAAACAGCTTTTTTGCAAACCACAGTGTTGGAATAATGGGAAAATTATCTGTTTCCAGTAGTATGGGAGAAAGTAAGGTGCAATTTTTTGAAAGACAAAGAAAAAGGCAAAAAATATCTATGTTGACAGTGCTGTGATTTTTCAGCAACAGATCTAATGAAGATAGTGGTCCTCATAGCTAAATGGAATTTTCTGCTTTCTCTGCCCTCTCTCTGTCGCCATTGCAATTACAGAAACTCTGTGCTCACTCAGGTTTAATGTTGGGTGAGTCGGAATGAAAGGGACAATAATTAACTCACCGACTGAAGAGATGGTTACTCTAACTTTCAAAGCTCATTTTCCTCTACATAAACTTTAAGGATTGAGGTTCAGGATCTCATTCAAATCATTATACACTATTATAAATATCTTCAGTACATACTTTTCTTCTGTGCCTTCCTGATTCATTGCCTTAGATGTTTACTAAAGTACGTCAAACTCATCATGTTAAAAGCTAAGTTAATTACTCTTTAATGACCACTCCCTTTACTGTGCCCTAACATTAAGTGTGTTTTTTATCCAATGACATGAACCTGAAGCGTGGCAGTTACCTCTGATTTCTGCTTTAGCTCCCATATTCAATTTATTAGCAAGACACTTATTAATTAAATACTTCTTAACGATATCAATTTCTCTGTGTCTTTAAGAAAATTTTAGTCCAAGTATAACCACCTTCTGCCGAAACTGCTGAAATGGCCCTCTATTTGGTCTAGGGTCCAACACTCTCATCTGTAGCAAAAGTGACCTGTTTAAAACTTAAATGTAATGATTTTGTCCACATTGTTAAAATCTGGCTTTGGTGGCTCCCATTACTTCAAAGATGAAGCAAGAATTTGTTTCATGTCGCCTGTGAAGCAGGTAGAAGTGAAGATGGAGACACATACAGATTCAACTGCAGTGAGTCTTTCATGAGAATTTCATGACAATTTCAGCACCAAAACCAGTTAAAAAAATAAAAGCACTTTTTTTAATATCAGAAATTTTGATATTTGGGCATTTGACCCTCTAATCAATACTGCAGAAAATATTTAAAGCATGTTTACTGGTTTATTGTAAGAACAATGGATGCTTAAAAACTGACAAAACACTGAGAAGACTCCAATCATAGAAATTAGTGAGATTTCCAGAGTTAAATAAAAATAACTCAGGGACCTAGAATAAACTGGCCTATAACACAATATATTTCTATATGTATGGTGGTATGTATATGCATGAGAATATTGAGAAGTA
Source organism: Tonatia bakeri (assembly GCA_004024845.1). Lineage (NCBI taxonomy): Eukaryota > Metazoa > Chordata > Mammalia > Chiroptera > Phyllostomidae > Tonatia > Tonatia bakeri. The sequence goes on along the minus strand of PVIA01016531.1, from coordinate 10,767 downwards.
TTTCAAGATAATAAGTAACTCATGCAAACATCAAGCCCCCTAAAAATAATATTGCTGTTAAATTTTCTCAGATAAGCAAACACTAATTATTTAATAAGGTGTTAGCATAGGGGTTAAGGATATGGACTCAGGATTCAGAGTACCCAGGTCAAATCCTGGCCCTGCTACCATTTACTGCTGAATTCTGGAAAGTTACTTAACTTACTTGTGTCTTGGTTTCCTTAATTATGAGAGGGATGATAATAATAGGGCCTTCCCAATCAGAGCTATTGGGAGAGTTGGTTAAATTATGTGCACAAAGCATTTTAAAACAGTACCTGGTACATAATGAGCACTTAAAATGTGTAGTAAACAGAATAATGCCCTCTTAAAGGGCATCCCATTACCTAATTTCTGGAGTACATGAATATGTTACCTTATAGTAGAGGGACTTTGTAGATGAAATTACAAATAAGTACCTTGAGATGGAGAGATGTGAAATAATGCATTTAAAATAGACAATAATCCCGGTCCCATGTGGCTCAGTTGGTTGGGCTATGTCCCAAAAAGCAAAGTGTCACTGGTTCAATTCCTGATCAGGGCACATGCCTGGGCTGCTGGCTCCGTCCCTGGTTGGAATGTGTGCAAGAAGCAGTAGATCAATATTTCCCTCTCACGTTGATGTTTCCCTCCCTCCTGTCCTCTTTCTCTAAAAATAAATAAATAAATAAAATGTTTTAAAAGTAAGTGAAAAAATAAAATAGACAATGAGAGCTTTTTTTGAGTATATTTTATTGATTATGCTATTGCAGTTTCCCCATTTTTCCCCTTATCCCCTCTTGCCCTGCACTCCCCAACCCTCCAGCATTCCCCACATTAATTCATGTCCACGGGTTGTACATATAAGTTCTTTGACTTCTCAGTTTCCTATGCCATTCTTAACCTCTCCCTGTCTATTTATGCCAACCAATTATGCTTCTTATTCCCTGACCATGCCCCACTTCATTCATCCCCTCCCCTCTGAAACCCTCCATGAGATCTCCATTTTTCTGGTTCTGTTCCTGTTCTAGTTCTTTGCTTATTTTCATTTTTGCTTTAGGTTCAGTTGTTAATAATTGTGAGTTTGTTGTCATTTTATTGTTCATACTTTTGATATTTTTCTTAGATAAGTCCCTTTAACATTTCATATAGTAAGGACTTGGTGATGATGAACTCCTTTAACTTGACCTTATCTGGGAGGCACTTTATCTGCCCTTCCATTCTAAATGAAAGCTTTGCTGGATGGAGTAATCTTGGATGTAGGTCCTTGCTTTTCATGACTTGGAATACTTCTTTCCAGCCCCTTCTTGTCTGCAAGGTTTCTTTTGAGAAATCTGCTCATAGTCTAATGAACACTCCTTTGGAGGTAACTGTCTCCTTTTCTCTTGCTGTTTTTAAGATTATCTCTTTATCTTTAATCTTGGGTAACTTAATGATGATGTACCTTGGTATGTTCCTCTTTGGGTCCAACTTGTTTAGGACTCTTGGGGCTGCCTGGACTTCCTGGAAGATTATTTCCTTCACTAGATTGGGAAAGTTTTCCTTCATTATTTGTTCAAATAAGTTTTCAAATTCTTGCTCTTGTTCTTCTCCTTCTGGCACCCCTATGATTTGGATGTTAGAGCACTTACTGTTGTCCCATAGCTTACTAAGCCTCCCTGCATTTTTTTGAGTTCTTGTTTCTTCATTTTGTTCCAGATGGATGTTTATTTCTTCCTTTTGTTCCAAATCATTGATTTGAGTATTGGTTTCCTTCCCTTCACTGTTGGTTCCCTGTATATTTTGCTTTATCTCACTTTGGGTAGCCTTCATTTCTTCCTTCATTTTGTGACTGAGCTCAATAAGTTCTGTGAGCGTCCTGATTACCAGTGTTTTGAACTCTGCATCAGATAGGTTGTCTATCTCCTCATCGCTTAGCTCTTTTTCTAGAGTTTTGATCTGTTCTTTCATTTGGGCCATATTTGTTTGTCTCACTGCACCTATTACATTGTAAGGGGGTGGGGCCTTAGATATTCACCAGGGTGGGGCAACCCTCTTTGCTGCGTTGTGGCACTGTCTGTGGGGGAGGGGTCAGAGAGAGAGCAATGCCATGCTCACTCCGCTCTAGCCCCACTTTCCAGTGAACTCTCCTGTGAAACTGGGAGTTTCTCCCACCACAGCAACCCCCACAGTTTTCACAGCTAGCTTTGAGTCTTTAGTTTCCCATTCTGCCAGCCCTGCCACACCCATGCAGTCCACCGCTTCACAACCTGTCCTCTCTGTTCGGCTGCCCGTCTCCCATCTCCGTCCCTCCTACCTGTCTGGCTGAATGTTTCTTTAACTCCTTGGCTGTTGGAGTTCCATGCCGTTTGATTTTCCGGCACTTCTGGTTGTTTATTGTTTTTAAGTTGGCTGTCCTTCTTTTGGTTGTATGAGGAAGCAAAGCACTTCTACATATGCTCCATCTTGGCCAGAACTCTCCACAATGAGAGCTTTCAAGCCTGGAATGGTAAAACTCTTTCAGGTATGCTGCTGCTCCCCCATCAACAATTGATTGCAGCCTATTTCTCCACCTCATCTACACTGAGTGAAGACACAGACACTACATGTTTCTCCACTCATCCCTCTAGGCAGCCAACACCAACCAATTGTTACTAGAACACAAAACTAAGCTGTCTTTTCTTTTCCTGAGTTTGCTGTAGCTAAAAGGCATTTCACACTGAAAGGAAAGAACAGCATGGGCCACACCAAAGGCCCAGCTGAAAGGCGACCTGAGGAGGACAGTCAGGAATTAGTGGTAGACTAAGTTTCTAGTGGGAAGTCATATGGGGCAAGCCATAATAAATAGTGATAATAATAGATAAATAGCATTTATTTTATGCTCATTATATAAAGGGCACTAGATATTTTAATTCAAACAACTCTAGAATTACTTCTGTAACAGATAGAAAACTAAGCTATCGAACAATAAGGCTGACAGCTGTCAGGGAGAAGGAGGTTGAAGGACTGGAAGTGGAGGGATTAAGAAAAAAAGAAATAAAAAGAGAAAAAACTCATGAACCCAGACCGCAGTGTGGTGATTGCTGGGGGTAGGGAGATTGTGCGAGGTCAAAAAAGGTGAGGAGAGGATAAATGGTGATGGAGGGAGACCTACTTGGGGTGATGAACACACAATACCACATACAGTAATATGTTGTGGAATTGTGCACCTGATACCTGTATCATTTGTTAACCAGCGTCACCCCAATAAATTTAATGAAAAGAACAAAAAAGAAGTATCATGTACAAGGATGCATGCCATGGATTTGGGATTCAAATCTGGGCAATTTTGCTCTAGAACCTGCACCTTAGCTTCCCCTTTACAATGGGAATACACCCAGGTTGTTTGGGTATTTTGAATGACAGAACCTATTCTATAAGCAATGGGTAATTATAAAAAGATTTTTTAATAAGATATGATCATGTTACAGCTGTGTTTCTGGAAGACTAATCTGGCACCAACATGCGGATAGATTTAGTGGACCACAAGAAGGAGAGACCAACTAACAGGAGATTCTCAATGCAGAAAATAGATAAAGGGACAAGAAGAAAAATTTGGGAGGAGTTGGTATTATTAGAGTTGGAAGAGGGGACTAAGCTGCTTAGCTGAGAATCTCCTTAGAAAGTTATCATGTGAAGTTTTTTACTTTTATTTTTAATTACATTTTTGTATTTACAATTTATATTCAATATTATTTGGTACTGGTTTCAGGTCTGGTTTCAGTCTGTTTGCTGTATCTGAGTGTTTCCATTTTGAAACACCCAATTTTTGTTCATTAGACTCCATATATAAGTAAAATCATATAGTATTTGTCTTTCTCTGACTGACTTATTTTATTTACCATAATGCTCTGCAGTTCATCCAATGCTCTGCAGTTCTGTCACAAAGGGTATAATTTCATTGTTTTTCTTATGATTACTATTCCATTGTGTAAATGTACTACTGCTTATTCATCCACTTGTCTACTGATGGGCACTTGAGTTGCTTCCAAATATTGGTGATTGTAAATAATGTTGCAATGAACATAGGAGTGTGTATATTCTTTCAAATTAATGTTTTGGGGTTTCTTCATATATATATATATTTCTATATACATATTTCTCTATATATACTATATATATATATATATATTTCTATCTATTATTTGGGTGGACACACACACACACACAGAATTGCTGGATCAGAAGGCAGTTCAAATTTTTTTTTTAATTTTTGAGGATCCTCCATACTGTTTTCCACAGAGTCTATGCCAATATTCATTCCCACCAACAGTGCCAAGGGTCCCTTTTCTCCACATCCTTGCCAGCACTTGTTTGTTGATTTATTGGTAATAGCAATTGACAGGTGTGAAGTGCTATCTTAAGGTGATTGTAATTTGCATTTCCCTTACAATTAGTGACACTGAGCATCTTTTCCTAGGTCTATTGGCCATCAGTGTGTTGGCTTTGGAGAAGTGTCTACTCATGTCCTTTGCTCATTTTTTAATTGGATAGTTTGGTTTTGGTGTTGAATTGTATGAGTTCTTTACAAATTTTGGATATTAACCACTTATCAAATATATAATTGGTGAATATGTTCTTCCATTCAGTGGGTTGTCTTTTTCATTTTGTTGATGGTTTCCTTTGTTGTGCAAAAGTTTTTCATTTAGTTTGATTTAGTTTAGTTGGACTTAATTTGAATTTATTTACTTAGTTTGATTTAGTTCACATTTGTTTGTTTTGTTCTTTTGTTTTCCTTGCCTGAGGAGAAATATCAGAAAAAATATTACTGAAAGAAATGTCTAAGATTTTAATGCCTATGCTTTCTTCCAGGATTTTTATGCTTTTGAACCTTACATTTAAATCTTTATTCCATTTTTATTTTATTCTTGTATATGGTGTAAGAAGGTACTATTCTTTTGTATTTTGCACATATCTGTCCAATTTTGCCAGTGTCATTTATTGAATGGATCATCTTTACCACATTGAATGCAATTGTCTCCTTTGTTGAGTATCAATTGACTATATATGCATGGGTTTCTTTCTGGGCTCTATTCCACTCCACTGATCTATGTATCTGTTTTTAGGACCACACTATTTTGCTGACTATGGCCTTGTAGTACAGTTTGATATTAGGTAGGGTGATTCCTCCAACTTTGTTCTTCTTTCCCAAGATCTTATTAGCAATTTGGTTTCATGTACATTTTTGATTATTTGACCTAGTTCTGTGATATACACAATTGATATCATGATAGGAATCACATTGAGCACAATTGATATCATGATAGGAATTGCATTGAACTATAAATGTGGTATGAACATTTTAACAATGTTAATTATTTTTTATCCATGAGTATGGTATATGCTTCCATTTGTTTGTATCTTCTTTAATTTCTTTCTTTAGTGTCTTAAATTTTCTGAGTGTAGGTCTTTTACCTGTTTGGTTGAATTTATTCCTTGGGTGTTGTTTTTTTTTTGGAGCAATTGAAAAAAATTGTTTTTCAGTTTCTCTTTATGCTAGCTTATTATTGGTGTATAAAAAGGTGACTAGTTTCTGAATATTTACTTTGTATCCTGCTACTTTACTAAATTTATTTATCAGTTCTAGTAATTTTCTGGTAAAATCTTCAGGGTTCTCTCTATAAATATAGGATCATGTCATCTGCAAGTTATGACAGTTTTACTTCTTCCTTTCTACTTTGGATGCCTATAATTTCTTCTTGTCTGGATGCTGTGGCTAGGACTTCCATAACTATGTTGAATAAAAGTGGTGAAAGTGGACATCTCTGTCTTGTTTCTGATCTTACAGGGAATGCTTATATTTTTTCCCCATTGAGTATGATGTCAGCTATGTGTTTGTGATATATGGCCTTTATTATGTTGAGATATGTTCCCTCTATTCCAACTTAGCTGGAAGTTTTTTAAATCATAAATACATGCTGAATTTTTAAAAAAGCTTATTCTGCATCTATTAATATGATCATATTATTTTTATCATTAATTTTGTTTATGTGGATCTCACATTAAATGATTCACAAATATCCTACCAACCTTGCATCCTAGGAATAAATCCCACTTGATAACGGTGATTTGTTTTGCTAATACAATATTTTGTTGAGGATTTTGCATCTATGTTTTTCAGGGAAATTGGCCTATAATTTGCATTTTTTGGTAGTGTGTTTATCTGCTTTTACAATTAGAATAATTATGACCTCATAAAGTGAGTTTGAGAGTCTTCCTTCCTCTTAAAATTTTTAGAATAGTTTGGGAAAAACAGGTGTTTGTTCTTTGAGCATTTGGTAAAATTCACCTGTGAAACCATCTGGTCTAGGACTTTTTGGTTGAAAGTTTGTTGATTACTAGTTTGCTTCAATTTTATTAGTTTTAATCTGGCTGTTCTCCTTTCATGTTTCTTTTTTATTCAGTTTTGGGAGATCATTTCTAGGGATTTATTCATGTCTGCCAGATTGTTCAAAATTTTTATGTATAGTTGTTTATAATAATTTCTTATAATTCTTTGTATTTCAGTTGTTACTACTTCTCTTTCATTTCTGATTTTATTTATTTGGATCTTCTATCTTTTTTTTCCTGATGGGCCTGGTTAAAGTTTTGTCAATCTTGTTTATCTTTTCAAGAAACCAGTTGTTGGTTTCAATGGTCTTTTATATTATTTTCTTTTAGACTCTATTATGCTTATTTCTGCACTGATCTTATTATTTCCTTTCTTCTCCTCAGTTTGGATTTTGTTCCTTGTTCTATTTCTAATCCTTTAAGTATCAGGATAGATGTTTTCTTTAAGATTTTTCGTGTTTCTTAAGGTAGGCCTGTAATGCTATAAATTTTCTTTCTAGGACTGTTTTCGTTGTGTCCCATAGATTTTGGTTTGGTTTGTTCTCATTCTCATTTGTTTTAAGGTATTGTTTGACTTCTTCCTTGATCTCACATTAACCCATTCATTGCTTAGTCACATGTTATGGAGCCTCCATGTCTTTGCATGTTTTTTTTTAGTTTTTTTATTCTCATTGATTTCTAGTCTCGTACCATTATGGTCAGAGAAAGTGCTAGATACAATTTTAATCTTCTTAAATTTATTGAGACTTGTTTTGTATCTTAAAATGTGGTCTATTCTAAAAAAAAATTCCATGTACACTTGAAAAGAATGTAAATTCTGCTGCTTGTGGGTGAAATACTCTGAAGATATCAATTAAATTCATCTGATCTAGTGTGTTACTTAAGGCCACTGATTCTTTGTTGAGTTTCTCTCTGGAAGATCTATCCATTGATGTCAATGGGATGTTAAAATCCCCTACTATAACTGTATTACTGTCGATCTCTCCTCTTATGTCCATCATATTTGCTTTATATATTTAGGTACTCCTGTGTTGGATTAGGAAATGCTTACAAAGATTATGCCCTTTATTATTATGTAATGTTCCTATTTGTTTCTTATTTTAGCCTTTGTTTTAAAGTTTACTATGTCAGATATAAGTATTGCTACCCCAGCTTTTTAAAAAATACTATTTGCATGAAATATTTTTGTTTCCATTGATATACTTTTAGACTGTGTTTTTTGTTCTGATGTGGGTCTCTTGTAGACAGGATATATATGGGTCTTAATTCCTTACCTATTCAGCTACCCTATGTCTTTTTATTAGAGCATTTAAGCAATTTGCATATGAAGTGGCTATTGGTAGGTATATATTGATTGATTGCCATTTTATTCTCTGTAAGTCTGGTCCTCTTTAATTTTTCTTTCTTCATCTTAGAAAAGGCCCTTTAATATTTCTAGTAATCCTGGTTTGGTGGTGATGAACTCTTTTACTTTTTTTCTTGTCTGGAAAACTCTTTATTTCTCCTTCAATTTTAAATAAGTGTCTTGCAGGATACAGTTGTCTTAGTTGTAGGTTCTTGCTTTTCATCACTTTAAATATTTTGTGCCCTATCTCTTCTGGCCTGAAATGTTTTTCTTACAAAATCTGATGATACCCTTATGGGATCTCCCTTGTAGGTAACTAACTGCCTTTCTCTTGCTGCTTTAAGATTCTCTTTGTCTTTAAACTTTGCCTTTTTAATTATGATGTGTCTTGGTGTGGGTATCTTCAGGTTTATCTTATTTTGGACTCTGTGCTTCCTGAACTTGTGTGTCCTTTTCCTTCATCAGGTTAGGGAAGTTTTCAATCATTATTTTTCAATGCGTTGCGCTCTCTCTCTCTCTCTCTCTCTCTCTCTCTCTCTCCTCCTTCTGTTAGCCCTATGATATAAATGTTTTTACACTTAATGTTGTCTCAGGGATTCCTTAAACTATCCTGTTTTTTTTTTTTTTTTTTGCTGCTTGATTGTGTGCTTTCTGCAACCTTTCTTTCTAAGTCACTAACTTGATACTCTGCTTTATCTAACCTACTATTTATTCTTTCTAGTGCATTTTTAATTTCAGATATTATATTCTTCATTTATGACTTTTTAAATATAGTTTTATGTTCTTTGTCATGCTGTTGAATTTCTCACTAAGTTCCTTGAGCATCCTTATAATCATTTTTTTGAACTCTATATCTGGCAGTTTGCTTGACTCCGATTTGTTTAGCTTTCTTTTTTAGGGATATTTCTCTTTTTCTTTCACTTGAGGAACATTTCTTTGTCTCCCTATTTTGTCTACCTCTTGTGTTCATCTCTGTGTATATCTTCCAGTCTTGGTAGGGTGGCCTTAGATAGTATGTGTCCTGTGTGACGCAGTGGCACAGTCCCCTTGATCACCTGAACTGGGTGCTCCAGGAACATTCCTGTGTGGATTATGTGAGCCCTCCTGTTGTAATTGTGTCTTAATTGCTATTGGCCTACTTGTGCATGGGTTCAACCCTCAGGCTGGATGACTGTGATGATTGACCTTGACCACAATGTACAAGCTGCTGTACAGTTGCAGACCACACAAAGCGAAATTTGCCTCAACAGAATCTGATGCCTTCCAAGATCTCCCTTTGGATACACCACTTGTGAAGCTCATCGGATCCTACTCTGATGTTGTATAGTGGGTATGTTGTTTTGGAGCCCCTTGAAAAGGACTCTGGTGCATGTCAATATCAGATGATGCTTGTGACTAGTCCTTGGCAATCTGTTTGAAGCTACAAAGTGATCAACAGTTTGTAACTTCCTTTGCTGGGCCTGGGTATGCAGGGGAATGACTAAACTGTGCACCCAGGCCAATTTCCACCAGCACAGAGCCCTGGATCAGGTTAGCAAAAGGCCTAAGCACCACAAGATCTGCCTTCACCTGCCTCTGCTTGCTGCCTGCCTGTTAGACTCAGTCACTGAAAGAGCCTCTGGTATTACTCTAGTTGAATTACTCTAGGCTCTCAGTGAGTTATTAGGTAGGGGTGAGTGGTATTTACCAGAGAGATATAGGTTCCAACTCAGTGCCCATGCTGAGCCTGAGGCCACTCATCAAAAGTCCTAAGATTTACCAAGGCTAGCTGCCACCCACCAGTTATACCCAGGCTTTTGTGTTGGCATGAGATCTCAGGGGGTCATCAGGGTGTGGCCAGCAGATCTTATCAGACCCAAATAGAACAAGATTTGGCCGTGTGAAGTGAGGGCTCTGCATAGGTCGGGTGTGCAAGGAAAAATGACCCTTGTTCTAGGGCCAAACAACTTAGTCTGCTTGAATTCTGTCTGAACTTCCTAGAGAGCAAGAGCCCAATGGCAGGGCCTTCAGATGTGAGGGGGAGGTTGGGAGAGTGCCGCTAGTGCATCTTCTGTAAGGGGGAGGCACTGGTCAGGCTCATGAAAAGTTGGGGAGAATTGATACCATCTCAGCCACACAGCTCAGTCACTAACGTCCCCTGAGAGTCTGCCTGGAACTTTACAACCTGTGCCCAGACAGCTGACAGCACCCAAGAATGTGACCTATGTAGAGTGGAGCAAAAGGGAGTCCAGAGAGTGAAGATATTACATCCCCCCAGGCTCTGCTTCACCCAAGAAAGATGATGTCTGCATTGTTGGAGGATTCAGCACAAGGATCCTAGCAGCTGTCCCTTTAGCTTTCTCCCAAGAGCCACAAACCCCAGTCTCTTTTCACTTTAGTCCTGTCTGCCCTCTGTCTTCCAGGGCCCAGGGTAAGTGGCTGCTAATGAGATTTTGTGCACTGGCCCTTTTAGAGAGCACCTGGCTCTCCAGAAGATTCATGTCTCTCCCTGGCAGACAAAATCCCTACTGATTTTCATAGCCAGATATTATGTGGGCAACTCTTCCCAGCTCTGGTGCTCTGGGCATGGGAGCCTTGCTTCAGGTTGAGTTCCAATGCTCTTAGGGGAGGACCTTCACAATTAGGATATTACTCCACATTCTCAGCCCCATCCCCTGGGAGCAGGACCAGTCTTGTTCATGTCTCCATCCTTCCTACCAGTCTCAATATGGCTTCTGTAAATCCTTGGCTATAGGACTTCTGTTCAGTTTGTATGCAATTGGTTATGCAAGTTGATTGTTTTACATTTTAGTTATAATTCCAGTTTGGTCCTGAGAGAGGGTGAGTATAGCTTCCACCTACTCTGTCCCCATCTTGGATCCTCCCAAAACAGTGAAATTTTTAACTAAGTACTGGGAAAATCAATTTATGCAGCTATAAATGCCCAATGTGGGTGACTGAGTGGGTTGCTTTAATAGTTTCTAAATTGAGTAATGCCATGTCAGAGAAGGGAAGGTAAAGACACCGTAGCCATAGAATTTATCTATAGTGTCTTCTTCAGGACATAAATATATTTG
>PVIA01016530.1:5239-18663 GCA_004024845.1 Tonatia bakeri | reverse complement strand
AGTTCTTAAACCCCTGGGGCAGTCTAGTCCAGGTCAACTGAGTCTTGACCGCGGTGTGCAGATCTTCCCATTTAAAAGGCGAAATGGGTTGGCTGAAAGGTGCCACAAGAATGCAGAAAAGGCATCCTTCAGATTAAGGCAGGTGAACCACATTGCTGTTGGGGGAAGCTGGCTCAGCTGCTGTGTTGATGGCCTGCAGATCCTGGATGGGCCAGTACTTGCTCCCATCCGGCTGCCATCATGGGTCTGGTCAGGTGTGACCCAATGTCATGGAGCCAATTTTCTCCCAGCTCCCACACAGGCACTGCAACTCAAGGGGGCCACCCCACATAGTCACATCTTAGGCAGGGAAAGTTTCTTTCCATCCCCTGGGCCCAGAGCCTGGCCACAGCTATTCAGCATACCCAAGCAACCAGGCTAAGTCTATAGGTATGTCAAATGACCACACCATGGATCAGTTGCAAAGCTGTTGTTGGACAAAACAGCCCCACATGTTCTCGCTCCATGTGTCCCTTCCCCTAACCTACACCCATAGGGGAAGGAGTGAAGACATCTTAAAATCTCCTGGACGCCTTGAGTTCTAGACCCCATTTTAAATGCCTATTTGGGGTCCCCCCTTGGCTGCACCACACCCTGTAATGAGCTCTCACTTCAGATATATACCCACTTTGAATTCTTTTAAGGGACAATGGACAAAGGTCTCATCTTCTTGTAACTACTTCCGGCTGGACATGGATGCTGTCCTACCTACCCGTGGGTCAGGGGTGCCCTGAAGGGGAATGGGTGCAGCACAGAGGGAGTCCTTCATGTAAAGGGAAGGACTTTACAGAATCCTGGTCAGTTGGCTGTCACCAGGAAGTCGCAGGCTCGGTGTCCACAGGCTGGCATTACTGGACCATTGGCATCCTGGTCATATTCTGGAGGTGACAGATTTGGAAAGAGTTGGAAGGGACAATTAAATCATAATCACTAAATGACAAAGGCAGGGACTTACGTAAGGAATGGCCTATCCGGAGGAAGGTGTACAAGACGTGCTACACCTGTCTAAACTCCTTGTGTCCCACTATACCTCACTCGGGCAGAAGGGAATATATTAAGATTTCCCTCCTTTCAGATATCTGAACTTTCCTGTCCAAGCCATCAAGACAGAAAAGGGAAAATCAGTTCTAAAGTGAAGTCCACAGACCACCCAAATCCTCTACCAACCCAACTACTCAGTTCAGCCAAACCATTAAGTTTCAGGGGGTGATGATGAAAATGGGCTCCTTAAGTGGGGCCTATATTGCAACCAATCACTCAGGTTATGAACTCATAGGCTTACGTCCTACAAAAACAGAAGAACACACATGTTAATTCACACAATAGTCCCTAAACCAGTCTCTGTGCCTGTGAGACTGTCTTTTGGGAAGACATTCAGTTGCAAGGCCCTTCCTGCAATGACATTTTGTAATGGAAATTAGGCAGGTTCTCCATACCTGTAAATTGTACATCTTTGGTGATATTACAAACTCAGTTCTTTCAAATGAAAACAGACTTTCAAGACAGTTAGCTGTGTCATTCTGATGTCCAATACTGAGCATTGTGATTTTCCTTGAACTATCACCCTATTTGTTATTAAAGGGACTACTCTGAGTCTTGCTTTTAATTTTTTTCTTATGGTTCATTTGCATAAACACACCAAAAGCAGCCTGGATCACTTCTGATCTTTGATTCTGCTTTGCTGGAACTCACACAAGGAACCTTTAGATTGACTTCTCAGTCTGCCCCTCGGGGCACAGAAGCAGAGCCACACATCTGCCATCTGGCTTCACCTGTATCAGTTGCTTCACTCAAATCCTTGAGGTTTCTATTGTGTCTACAGGTTTATATTGGCCATCCTTCAGAAAAGCAACCTTCGTTCCTTCCCTGTAAAGACTGCCATGAACCGCACAACCAACCAAGGTAACCAAGGTACCAGGCTTTTCTCATGGGTTTTTGATAGCTTCGCAAGTCAATCTCAGTTCCTCAGGGCTCTCCGGTAACAACCAGAACCCAGACGTGCCTCTTTCAGGCATGACATTCCAGTCAAAGTCCTGGTTAACAAAAACACTAGTAGTGACTGGTTTTATTGGTTTTATGCAAAGAAACCTTATGTCATCATTCACTCCTTCAGAAAGCCAAATTCTGGAGGGATCAGGTAGGGAGAAAAATTTCTTTCTGATTTCCACTATGCTTCTCAAAACTTTCATTTCTATAGACTTTCTGCAATATTCAAAAACCCTCTATTCTTCCTTTCATACACTTTCTGATATCCACCAAGATTGCATCTCCATGCCTTATATCTTCTATTATTAACTAACACCACATAATTCTTTCTTAAAACTACTTTTCTATTTATCTTCCTAGAGTGTGAAGTTTCAACTTTCCTGGAATCTTCAATTTCTTTTTCAGAGCAGATACAGAGCAAAATCTAAAACACAGAGTTCCAGACCAATACACAGGTGGAGGCATTGTCTTGCATCAATGTGTCCATCGGTGTCTCACAGAGACACACTCCTTCAGGCCCAGTCTCTTGGCAGAGACATGCCACTCTGCCTCTAGCTGAAGCACTTATCAGCTCCAAATGACCCTTCCTGGTCCCGAATGGCAAAGGCATTCTCCCCAACTGGTTACAGGTGACCTTAACAGGTCTTCAGGTGACCTTAAACAGGTCTTCAGATACAGGTTTCTCTGATCAGAAACAAAACCACTGTGAGAAATTCGCTCTTTTCCCGCAAAACCAGAGAGCGTTCCTTTACTCCAGGTTTAAAACTTTTACATCCTTTATACATAATTTTTACTCATCCAGGTTTGACTATCAATCTCTTTTAGTCCTGGTTCCTTTCTCACATTGGGAAGGACTGTACTTAAACTTAGAACTTGGCAGCTAAAAGTCCCGAGATTTACCCTTTCATGACATGACAAACACTGTTACCCTGTACCGAGGTTTGTTATCTATTCCTGGAAGAAGAATTTCAAACCTTCCTCCGGAGTGCAGGTCCAACTTTCCTTCTTGCGATGTGCAGGCCCCACTTCTTGGGGAGATGGCTGCACCACCGAAGCACCCCCTCCGCGGTGAGAGAGGCCCCGCCTCACCAGCCTCCCTCCGAGCAGGTGCGCGACACCCCGACCCAGCTGCCACCGCGGCCGCCTCTCCGGGGTCTGAGAGCACCAAGCCATGAGGCAGGGCCGGGACTGCCGGGGGCGTGGCACCAACGCCCAGGCACGGCCCTGGGGGAAGACCGGCTGGGGGGTCGCACTGGTCCCAGGGTGAGAGAGGCCCGGCCCTCCACCCCGCGCCACAGGCGCGCACAGGCACCCCCACCAGGCTCCCCGGGCACAGCCATGAAGCCTGCTGCAGCTGGAGCAATCCACGAGGACCCGCCTCGTGTGCAGAGTCGAACCCCAATCCAGCCGCCACCGCCGCCGGGAGCCCCACCCCCTGGGTTCAGAGCTTTAATGAGGTTTATCTCCTCATTCTCTCTTCTTCCCGTGATCTACTATCAGGGAGGGGTTCTGAGACAACTTTTCTCTTCTGACAGTTCACACCGCTGACAACACAGTTTCAGCCTAGCAATTATGCAGTAACTCAAAGAGCCATTCACCAGCCATCCCTATGAGAACCAGTTACACAGAGAACCTGACTGATGCTGTGTGGGCACTGCGGCTGGAGTTGGCAGCGCCCCTGTGCGCCGGCTCATCCAAGATGGCGGAAACTCTCACGTGGCCCATTGTCTCTCACGTGGCTCATCCTCCATTTTACCCAAAATGGCGCTTCCCTGTGACTATCGGTGAACTCCTCCTCCCATGTCTTGCACACAGCCCATAGTCTGAAGAGATGAGCCTGGCACCTTGCCCAGTTCCAAGCCAGCGGCACCCGCGACCCGGGCCGTCCAAAATGGCGGTGACCATGCATGCCAGAGCCACACATACACTCTCCACTCACACTTTGAGTCTAAACAGTCCCCCCCCCCCCGAACTAGGGTCAGGTCCAAGCCAAAATTATTTAGCTCGGACATTCAGATTGACCAGGATATGGCTGATCAGGCCCCTGGTCCCGGTCGGGGTCTGGCCCCCGGGGTACGTACAGATTCTGATTTGGCGCCTCGGACAGGTCGTGGTCCGTCCTTCTCCTCCGTCCTTCTCCTTCTGCCCGGGTCTGGGAATGGCCGGAGATGCGGCCGGAGAGCCTCCGCTTCATGGCGGGGTGGGGGTGGGGGACTAGAATCACGCGGGGCAGCTGCTCCCTCCCCTAAGTAGAGCTCCCCATCTGAGTCCTGGTCGTCTTCACTGGAGGCAAAATGCCTGCTCGAGTGAGTTATTTCCTGGTCAGGGAACCAAAACGTTGCAGAAAATAACTCACACGCAGGAGAGATGGCGGAGCACGATTCTTTATTACACGTGGGCTCAGGGGAAGAACCCAAATCCTGAGCCCCAATCTCTAACTTTCCGGGGTTTAAATAGCCTTGGACCCCCTGCCTACGTGGCAAAGCCAAGTTACTGAAGCTAAAGGCGGAAGTTAGGTCTGACTACCTTACATGGGAGACAAAGGAACAAATCATGGGGTCCTAGCACAGAAATTACAAAGTACAAAGTAGCCTAACATGGGGATTGCCTGCCACAACCCCAATAAGTTAAATAAAAATTTTAAAAGACAACATTTTATAGTAAACCCCAATTCAATGAAAGAAATAATAAATAACTGATATGCTTGGAGCTGGGTGTGGGGATTTCCAGTCCCTGTTCCTGTGCCTCCTCCTCATTATAGAGCCAATGAACAACTAGAGCTTTATGGAGCAGAATTTGAAAACAATTAGTCAAGCCCAACCCCATTGTTTTACAAATGGGGATAACTAAATGGCCCAAAGAGGGCAGGAATTGCTTAAGGTCATACAGCTTATTTTGTCAGAGCTGGGATTAAAACCTGGGTCTCTTTGCCATCAGAACAACACTCTTTCTGTTATGTGACTCTCAAAGTTCTTAATAGTTCTAATTATCATACTTATAATTCCCTGAGCATCTTCTAAGTGTCCAGAGATGTGCATATATCATGTCTAATCCTCAAAACCACCACCATGAGGTAACTGAGAGGTGACAATTTTTCCCAAGGTCACATAGCTAGGGAGGTAAAAGAGACAGGCTTTGAACCCAGTTCTATCTAAATTCAAAACTAGAATGTTGCTTACTGTACCAAACTGCCCCAAGTAAAGCAGCTGCCAGCCATGGAGAGTGAGGGCAGGGGGGAATGGGAGGGGGACTTTAGCTCAGCACAGTTGGCCCCTGTCTGATCACTGTGGCTAGTACTTACGATACTATATTGAATAAAAGTGGTGAACACAGACACCCTTGTCCTGTGCCTGACCTTAGTGGGAAAGCTCTAAGTTTTTACCCATTGAGCATAATGTTGGTTGTGGGTTTCTCATATATGGCCTTTATTATGTTGAGGTATGATCCATCTATTCTCACTTTCCTGAGTGTTTTTATCATAAATGGGTGCTTCACCTCATCAAATGCTTTTTCTGCATCTATTGATGTGATTGTGTGATTTTTGTCTTTCCTTTTGTTTGTGTGATGTATTACACTTGTTGATTTGCGAATATTGAACCATCCTTGCATCCCTGGGATGAATCCCACTTGATCATGGTGTATGATATTTTTAATGTATTGCTGGTTATAGATTGCCAGAGATTTGCAGTGTCCATGTTCATCAGTGATATTGGCCTGCAGTTTTCTTTCTTTGTTGTGTCTTTACCTGGTTTGGAATTTGGATAATAGTGGCATCATACAAAAAGAGTTTGGGAGTCTTCCCTTTTCTTGAATTTTCTGAAACAGTTTGATAAGGATAGGAGTTAGCTCTTCCTTAAACATTTGGTAAAATTCGCCTGTAAAACTGTCTGGTCTAGCACTTTTGTGTGCCAGGAGTTTTCTGATTACTGCTTCAATTTCACTTGTTGTTATCTGTCTATTCAGACTTTCTGTTTTTTCTTGATTCAGTTTTAGAAGATTGTATGTTTCTAGAAATTTGTCCTGTTCACCCAGGCTGTTCAATTTTCGTGCATACAGTTTTTCATAGTAATTTCTTAAAACTCTTTGTATTTCTGTGGTATTGGTTGTAATTTATCCTCTTTTGTTTCTGATTTTATTTATTTAGGTCCCCTCTCTCTTTTTCTTGATGAGTCTGGTTAAAGGCTTGTCCATTTTGTTTACCTTTCAAAGAAACAGGTTCTGGATTTATTGATTCTTTGAATTGTTCTTTGAGTTTCTAAGTCATTTAATTCTGCCCTGATCTTGATTATTTCCTACTTTCTACTCTCTCTCGGGTTTATTTGTTTTTGTTCCTCCAGTTCATGTGGAGGTAGTGTTAGGTTGTTTATTTGAGATATTTTTCTATCTTTTTTAGGTAGGTCTGTAAACAATTCAGTGTTTACCACGCTCCTCTTGCTGGATCCACCCTGGTAATATCTGATGGTATCCCAGTCTGGCTCTAGGCAGCCTGTTCAAGACTCCAAGTGATCCACAGTCTATGGCTGTCTCCTTCAGATTTGACCAGTCCCCATTATTCTGCCCTGCCAGCTTTCCATCAGCCCAGAGCTTAGGACTGGTTCATTTAATGACTCTACCTGCCTCCAGAGGGGCCCTCCGGCACAGCTGGAAGGGTGGGAACCCTGGGTCACCCCCTGGGGAGTGTTGTTCAGTCATAGGGGAAGATGGTGGAGGTGTTTTGCTGCCCCTTCAACGCATGACTTGGTCTGTCTCAGATTCTTTCCAGTAATGTACGGTTTCTGGTGAATTAGCTGTTTCTCATGAGGGACCAATCTGTGTAAAAGGGGCTGCTCTTTCCTCCTTGGCAGAGGCAGAAGCTCTGTCTAGGTGGCAAGGCTGATCAGGGCCCTGAACACACCTTGTTGAGCCTGTCTGTAATCTCTGTTCTTCTGGTTTCAGTGGATCAGAGCCAGAGGAAGTATAACTCATAGTGTCTGGTGGAAAAGGCCCTTTCAGAGCTATTCTTTCTTTCCCCTGTGGAATGCACCCAGTAGGAGGCTCCTGAGCCTGGCTTCACTGGTCTGAAGAGCCTGTAATCCCAGAGGTGGGGGTTGGATGTGCCTGTCTGTGAGTGAACCTGCCTGGCTGCAGTGAATCTCAGGTGTTCAGCTCCTGGTCATCCAGTCTCCAGCCTGTCAGTCTTGTAGGAGACTAGGGCCTGAATTCTCTGCACTGCACAGTCCCCCTCTACCAGCCATTCTGGGTTGCGTCCCACAGTCCCTTCAGCATGGCTCTATCACTCTGAGTTCTTCATTGGCAGATCCACTGCACTCATGCGCACACACATGCAAGCACAGGGTCCTGCTGAGTCTTGAGTCTCACCTCAGCTCCTCTTTTAAAAAGTTTGTGTGCCCCCCCCAATGCAGCACTGAGCCCTGGGGGCCCTGTTCTCTGTGTACTCCCCATCCCCAAAAAGCATAAAGCCTCTCTTGGTCAGGGCTTGCCACTGTTTGCCAGAGCCTCTGACAGTTATAGATAAAGTTTCTCCCTGGCCCTTTCTGGATGGTATTGGGAAGAGTCCCACTGTGATACTGTAACATGGGGTGATTTCAGGGTACTGTTGCTGCTCCCCCAGTGGTGTTCACCCTCAGGTGGGCCTGCTCCAGCCACACTGTTTCTGTGGCCATCTCTCTCCAGAGCTCCTGGTTCCTGAGCTGATACACAGCCTCCTCAATCAGATTCTGTCCCTTTTGTGGCATCAAAGTTTAAGGAGGTAACAGCCCCTTCCCCAGTAAGTACTGCAGTCCTCAGATCCTGGCTCCTGGCAGCAGCAGGGTATGCAACCCGTCCCAGGGCAAAAGGCACAGAGACACATCTGGGCATTGAGGTGTGGGCACTCTGTAGGCTTCTTCCTGAGAGGTATATTTAAATTCCTCAGAATGGCTCCCACTCCAAATCTGTGCAGCCAGAAGTGTCAGGTTGTGCAGTGGTGGCAGCAGCTACTCAGCTAGGAGAGCCAAGACCACCTGTTTCTGAATGCCCTGCAGGTGCGTAGGCTCTTTCCCACTCATACACATTCCCAACACACTCATCCACATAATACGCACTCACACATGCTCTCATGCACTCTCAACTGGATTTTTTAGTTCACCGTTCTGTGGTTTAGCTGTCAGACTGGTCCATGTCTGGAAGCAAGTGGACAGAACTTCCAGCTGCTCTGCAGCCATCTAGGATCAACACTCTTCTCCTTCTGATATTCCTACAATATGAATGTTGTTATGTTTCATGTTGTCCTGAAGCTCCCTTAAACTATTCTCATACTTTTTGAATCTTTTTTTGTTTTGTTTTTTGTTGTTGTTGTTGTTGTTGTTGCTCTGACTGGGTATTTCTCTCTCCCTTGTCTTCCAGCTCACTGATTCAGTCCTCTGCTTCATCTAACCTGCTTGTAATTCCTTCTAGTGTATTCTTACCTTCAGATATTATATTCTTAATTTCCTCCTGGTTCTTATTCATACTTTCAATGTCTTTCCCATGCTGCTATAGTTCCCTCTCAGTTCCTTATAGTTTCTATAAGGCTCCTTGTAGTCCTCACTGAGTTCCTTGAGTATCCTTATAACCATTATTTTGAATTATATGCCTGATAGATTGCTTCCTCAATTTCATTTATCTCTTTTTCTGGGGATTTCTTCATTACTTTTGATTGGAGTTTTTTTCTTTGTCTCCCTATTTTAGGTGACTCTTTTTCTTTGTTTCTGTATCTCAGGTTTCTCTGCTTTTCCTGCTTGTCTTTGTGGGGAGGACTTCTGTGTAATAGTAGTTCTGTGGGACTCAGTGGTGCAGTCTCTTTGATTTCCTGGTCTGTATGCTCTAGGGTTGCCCTTTATTCAGTCTATGTGGGCTCTCTTGTTGTGCTTGGGTTTTGATTATCAATGGCTCATTCATTGGTGGGTTTTTTCCTTGAGCTGGCTGAATTGGAGTCACAACCCCACCACATCTTCTATGCTGTTGTAGAGGTGCTGGTTAACAAAGCAATATTACCCAGAAAACCAAACCCATACCAGTAAAAATACCCCCCTACCACATCAGCAATTACAGCAACAATTAAGTGAACATTAACAAAAGTGGAGAGAAATTAAGAATATTATAAGACAGGAAAACAAAAATATGAGATGACTAAAGGAGAGAGAAGTGATTTTGAGTGGGAAGAGGGAGGGGACAAGATAAGAGTAAGGAATAGAAACAAGGCAAAGAAAGGGAGAAAATGAAATTTAAAGTGTAAGTAAAACAGGTAAGGGCAATGGCAAAATGGAGTAAGGAAGGGGGAGAGTATAATGAAGTTTGAAATGAAATTTAAAAAATAGCAAACCAAAGGGAACAAAATTGAGGAAAAACTACAACAGCGTCAATAACAATGACAGCTGAGCAAAGATTAATAAAAGTGAAAATAGAATAAGAATATTATATGAAAGAGGAAAGAGTATGAGATATCTATGGTAAAGAAAAATAGATTTTGAGGTGATAGAGAAAGGAGGAATAATAAGAGTAAGAAATAGAATCCAGGCTAAAAAAGGGAAAACAATAAAATTCCAAACTCAAATAAGCAAGGGCAGGAGGAAGGCAAAATCAAGTAAGACAGGGGTAGAGTAACCTGTGAGATTTGAAATTTTTTTTTTAAAGTGAACAAATAGGAATACAATTGAAGAAGTACAACAATAACCAATATCTATGCCAAACGAGCAAAAATTTATAAAGGTGGAAAGATAATATCATAAGAAGGGAGAAAAGAATGAAAGCTAAATAAAGAAAGGAAGAATGATTCTGAGAGGATAGAGGAAGGACAAATATTAAGAGTAAGGAATAGGAACAAAGCATAGAAGGGGGAAAATAAAATTTACAATGAAAATAAGAAAAGGCAGAAAGAAGGCAAAATGAAGTAAGACAAGGGAAGGGTACAATGTGAGATGTTAAATAAAAATAAAATAAAATACATAAAAATATAAATAAAAATAGTTTTAAAAAGACAAAGAATAGTGAAGTAGTTGGAATACAATTGAAGCAAAAAAGAAATATTAAAAGGCTATGCAAGAGAAAGAAAAAATATAATGCAAATTCTGAAGAAAAACAAGGTGGAATTCAACTGAGTAGTTTGGTGTTTGCCTTCTGTCTTCTCTTTCTGGACTAGCCTCTGGCATTTTATCAGCTCAGGGTTCCAGGGTGGGTTGTCCAATTTCTGGCAGCACCACCTGTATCACCTTCACCTGCCTCTACAGGGATTTTCTGTTGCAATTGGGAAGGTAGGATCCCTATATCTTCCCTGGGAAGAACTGTTCAGTCTTTTGGAAAAATTGTGGGTATGCTCCCCCTGCCCCTGCACCACTCATCTTGTTCTCTCCCAGCTTATTCCAATAATGTGTAGTTTCTGATGAACTAGATGTCCATGTCAAGGGTGGTGCCAATCTGTGTAAGAGGGTCAGCTCTTTCCTGCTTTGTGCTGATGGCAGCTCTGTGTGTGAGCTAAGGCTGGGCATGGCCCTGATTCCCCTTTGCTGCACCGATTTCTGATCTCCCTGCCTTGTTTACCTCAGTGAAAAAGGGTCCTAGGAACCACTGTATTTTGTCTCCCTGAGAGAAGTTCAAAATGGGTCTTTTAGGCTTTTCTCTTTCTGTCTTCCTCTTGCAGATATGTACCCTGCAGTGTGTTCTTGAGACTGTCCTGTCTGTCTGGAAGAGCTTCCCCATTGGATGAGGTGGGGTGGTGCTTCAATCCTTTAGGAGGTGGGGCTGGGTGAGTCCTTCCCTCCCCAGAAGTTTGATCTCTGTCAGGTAGGGAAGGGGACTGACTGGCTGTAAATAATCACAAGTGTTCAACTCTTGCCTGTCCAGTTCCCAGCCCACTGCCCTCATAGCAGACACAGTCTGAAACTCTACTCTGCACAGCCTCCGGCCTACTGGCTGTGCCAGGCTGGGGCCAAGAAATTCCCTTGCTATGAACTTTTCTGATTTCTCTGCTCAACCATATTCAGTGGGAGCAAACCATGCTTTTTATCTTTTCCTTTTGCTGGCAGGGCAGCTGCACACAGGGTCCCTTCTCAGTATGCTTCAGCTCCCCTTCTAAAAAGTCTGTGCACAGCCACTGCAATACTGAGTCACTGTCTGGTTTTCTACATACAACCCCTCTCCGAAAGGCAAAAGTCTTTCACAATCCCGGCTGGCTGTGGCCTGCCTCCACTCAGCTCAGGTGCAGATAGAATTCCTCTTTTTCTATGGCACTCTTTCAGTTGACATTTGCCACTGCAGCTATGAGTGTGTGGCTTCCTGTGTGTGTGTGCCTGAATCTCCCTAACTTTTTGTATTTAAGTCATTCCCAGCCCAGGTCTAGGGGTTCTCTTCCCTCAGAGGAGAGGGAGTGGCAAAGCTGTGAACTCTGATCAGACTCAGGCTGCAGACAGCACACATGGAATATTTCCTCTTCTACCAATAAAATCTCCTTACTGCCCATAATGAAGTGTCTTCTGTTCTCCTTGGCTTCTGAACTTCATATCAGCTAAGATTCCATTCAGTGTTCAGTTTGTCTGCAGATCAGCTGAGAATCCAAGCTGGGTGCAAGAGCAAGTGGACTCAGCTTCCACCTACTTGATCACCATCTTTTCCCATATTTATTTTATATTTTTTAAAACAACAAAAATTTAGTTTTACTCAATTTTATTTTATACTCATTAATTATCACATACATTTTGCCTTTTGATATGTTAGAGAAATCTGTAAGAATATATTAGAGAAAAGTGTAAGACTAATATACATTAGCATAGTTTTAGCATCATAAGAAGACTATTCTATATGTATACATAATAGATTAGGAATGTATATAGTTGCTATCAGTAAATATTCATTATTTTGTATTCTATATTTTTAACTTTTTATTTTAAAATTATTACTGATTCACAGGAAATTGCAATAATGGCACAAAGTGGTACCCTTTACAAAGTTTCCCCCAGTGGCTACATCTTAAGTAACTATAATGAAATATCAAAACTAGAAAATTGACATTAGCAGAGAGTGTATTATTCTATGCTTTATTACATGTATATATTCCTGTAACCACCATGGTACAGAATTATTTCATCACCACAAAGATCTCCCTCATGCTATCCCTTTGTAATCACACACATCTTAACCCCTTTGTCCCTAACCCAAGTAAACCACTAATCTGTTTTCCATGTATACAATCTTGTCATTTTGAGGATGCTGTATAAATAGAATCATACTAAATATGACCTATTAAGATTGGCTTTTTTCTCTCAGTTAGAAATTGTGTAGAGCCTGGAGAACCTGTTTTTCAATCCCTTTAGAAGCTAATTTGAAATTTAAAAAAATCTGTCATCACATGCTACCTCTTTTTAATGTCTTTTGTTGATCCTTAGTTAATCATCAACCTTTTCGTTTTCTAATATACATATTTAAAGTCACAAATTTCCTTTTAGTTACTATGTGGGCTATATATAAGTCTTGAAATGTGTTGTTTGTGTTGCATTCAAATCTAAGCATTTTTTAAATTTCCATTCTAATATTTCTTTACAAACATAGGTTAACAATTTGTTTTTTTTCTTCGAATTTTATTTTAATGATTGTTCAAGTACACTTTTCTCCCCTTTACTCCTAATCAAGCCCACCCACCACCCTCCCAATTTCCCTCCCATTACCACCCTCCCCCTAGTTTTTAACCATGTGTCTTTCAAGTTTGTTCCTGTAAACCCTTCCCCTTTTCCCCTGAAGTTCCCTCTTCTCTCTCCTCTGGTCACTTTCTGCCTGTCTTCTAATGCAGGGTCTTGGACTATATTTTGCTTGTTTCTTTGTTTTGTTGTTTAGGTTCCAGTTAAAGGTGAGACCATATGGTATTTGTCTTTGACTGCCTGGCTTATTTCGCTTAGCATAATGCTTTCCAGTTGCATCCATGATGTTGCAAAGGGTAGGAGCTCCTTTCTTTCTGCTGCATCGAATTCCATTGTGTAAATGTACCATAGTCTTTAGACCCATGCATTTACTGGTGGGCATCTAGGTTGCTTCCAGCACTTAGCTATTGTAAATTGTGCTGCTATGAATATTGGGGTGCAAAGGTTCTTTTGGATTGGTGTTTTAGGATTCTTAGGATATAGTCCCAGCAGTGGAGTTGCTGGGTCAAAAGGCAGATCCATTTTTAGTTTTCTGAGGAAGTTCCATACTGTTCTCCACAGTGGTTGTACCAGTCTGCAGTCCCACCAACAGTGCACTAGGGTCCCCTTTTCTCCACAACCTCTCCAACACTTGTTGTTTGTTGTTTTGCTTATGATGGCCATTCTGACTGGTGTGAAGTGGTACCTCATTGTGGTTTTAATCTGCATCTCTCTGATAGCTAGTGATATTGAACATCGTTTCATGTGATTTTG
>PVIA01016529.1:0-18570 GCA_004024845.1 Tonatia bakeri | reverse complement strand
TGGGATGCCTGAGCTGTCCCTTTCACCAGGGACTCCTACTGGGTGATAGAGGGTCTGCTCCTCTCTGAGATGCCCGAGACAGTGAAGGGCATGCTGCAGAACTTCCTGGACCTGGTGCAAACGTAAGTGGGCACCTGGCACCTCCAGGCCGGGTGGAGGAGAGGCAGGTGCCATGGGCTTGGAACTGGGTTTGCCTTGGCTATGAGGGCTGGGCAGGGGCGTGTCAGCAAGTCTCCTTCTCGGCAGCTATGGACATGTCCCCAATGGGGCCCGCGTGTACTACCTGCAGCGCAGCCAGCCCCCACTGCTGACCCTCATGATGGACCGCTACGTGGCTTACACCAATGACACTGCCTTCCTACGGTGGGCACCCTCTCCTCGTGCTGTGCTGCAGGCTCCCCATACCTAAGACCTTCCAGGGTGGAAATAGAGAGGGGTGCCTAGGCTGAGGTGGTGCCCGGCTGCCCCCCAGGGACAACATTGGGTCCCTTGCCTTGGAATTGGACTTCTGGACTAAGAACAGGAACATCTCTGTGAACTTGGGGGGAAAGGGCTACATCCTGAATCGCTATTACGTCCCTTACGGGGGACCCAGGTGAGGAACTGTGGGGAAAGCCTCTCAATATCTTGTCTATTCACTCCTGTTCAGTTGTTACCAGGCCCCTGGGCAGGAGGGCAAGTGACCTGGGTTCCCACTTAGATGGTGAGACTGCTGGGGACTTGTGTTCTTAGGAAATGGGTCCTGATCTGTGTTCTGAGGGTGGTGTGGCCCGTACTACCCTCTTCCAACTCTATGTCATGTGGCCAGACCTTATAAAGACTCTCTAAAGTCGGGAGCAGTGACTGCCCAAAGTGGGAGAGGTAGTGATGAGTTGGGAAAAACGCCCTGGGTTGCATCCCCCCCTCTCTCAGGGGTCAAGGGACAGGCAAGACTGCAAAGGACAAAGGAAGCTGGCAAGACACCACCACAACCCAGGGACTAGGGCCTACAGAGAGGGGAACAGAAGTCTGTCCAGGCAAGGGGAGAGGAGGACACCACTATGGGAGGACTCAGAGGAGTGTAACTATGTGGGGCTTGCTTCCTGCAACTTGACCACCAACCTGTGCCCTGCAGCATTTCCCCTACATTCAAGGGTACTCCTTTGAGAGGGCCTAGAACTAGAAAAGGGCACCTCAAGTCCCTCCTCCCTACTCCTCTGTTCAAACCACATCCATGTGTGGATCAAACACACTTGTTTTTAAACCTTCAGTTGCCTGAAAGATGAGCCTGGCTGAGCTGGTCCTGAGGACCACATGCATACATGCTGGAGCTCCTGAGTGCTTGCTCTCAGATCCTGCACACTGCTGCATTTCTGCATATGGCAGCTATTTCTGCAGAAAGGGTTTAGCAGGTGCATCTGGGCCAGGCACTAGCCTGCTGCTGTGTCTGTGGTTGCCTCTTCCCACCCAGGCTGCCCAACCTCTTGTTCTCACCTCAACCACTGTGACTTCCTCTCCTTGTGGAACCAGGGCACAGGGCCAGGGGCTCCTGCCACCCTGACTACTATGCATCTCTCTTTTAGGGTAAGGGTTCCACTGCCACAGCCAGTATCAGCCAAATCCAGATGCTCCCTGGTGACCCTCTCAAGTCATACACTCTTTCTCCTGCACAGGCCCGTCATCAGTGGGATTATAAATGTTTGTAAACCACCTGGAGAGACTTTTGAAATGGAGCTGGATTCCAGGAGACCCCACTGTGGGGACTGAGGTGGACTGGAAGCTATTTCTGTGTGAAGAAGTTCTCTGCTACAGAAGGTAGTTGGCATAAGGTAATATGGGTTCCTTATTTGCTAGATCTTCCAATTTTTCAAAGTAAGGTAGAAATACATATTTTAATCTACAATATCCCAATTTTTAAGTGTTGCAATGTCCCAAATTCTGACTGTAAATCTTGAAGTGATTCCTGTGTGCATGTGTGGAGTGGTGAGGAGGAGACTTGACCCTACTGCAGGGCCTCCCCTTCTCCCTGAAGTGTTCAGGGCCCCACCCTTGAATGAAGCTTCAGCCTGGGTGGGATGTGGACTCTCAATTATTTGGTGCCCCTCTTTATTGAGATCCTCTGTACGTATTGATATCCTTAATATGGAGAAATCTGTTACAAATCCAAAAGTCAAAAAACACTGGCACACTTGGAAGACATCTATAGAATAACTATGGATGATGGATAAATATAATGTTTGTTCATTTTTCTCTGGGTCTGGATCAGGCCCCAGCCCATAAGGATTTAGCCTGGCTGTCCCTGGGTGTCAGTTCCCTGACCTTGGATGTCCTCTCCTAAGTCTCAGTGTTCAGGTTGTCTCGGGAGAAACGGATTTTTTATTTATTTATTTTTAGAGGAGGGAAATGGAGGGAGAAAGAGAGGGAGAGAAACAGCAATGTATGAGAGAAACATCAGTTGGTTGCCTCTCATATGCACCCCCACCAAGGACCAAACCCACAACCCAGGCATAAGTCCCGACCAGGAATTGAACCAGTGACCTTTCACTTTGTGGGATGCCACCCATCCAACTGAGCCACACCAGTCAGGGCTGCCCAGACTTTCTTAACATGTGTATGAGTAATTCAGCTCTGGGCCCCAAATTGTGTCTTCACTAAGCAAAAGCCCAGCAACTTGCTAGACCCACCATCCTTGGAGGACAGTTGGTGGTGGTGTGGTTCTCATTGCCTTACCCCAAAGTATTTCTTTGAGGAAGAAGTACTAGTTTTCTTCTCTGTACAGTCTCAGGGTAGCAACGTGGCCATCATTAGAAAAAAAAAGTTGATTTCCCAGGCTTCCTTGCAGTTAGAAGTGGCTAGGAAACCAATTTTTTTTAAAGATTTTTATTTATTTATTTTTTAGAGAGGGAAGGGAGGGAGAAAGAGAGAGAGAGAAACATCAATGTGCGGTTGCTGGGGGCCATGGCCTGCAACCCAGGCATGTGCCCTGACTGGGAACCGAACCTGCAATGCATTGGTTTGCAGTCCATTCTCAATCCACTGAGCTATGCCAGCCAGGCAGGAAACCAATTTTGACAAGTGAAATGTAAATGGAAGTCCCTGGAATAGGCTCCTGGGAAAGTTTCTTAAGAGGGAAAAGACTTAGCTGGCTTTGCACTTTGTCCTCTGCCCTCCCCACTCTTGCCTGCAGAGCACAGGTGAAGTGCTTAGAACTGCAGAAGACAGCTTACAACTGCAAGGCAATGAACCTGAGGCTAAAAACCACAAGCTTAAGAGGGCAGTGCAGAAAAGAGAACCCTAGTGCACTGTTGGTGGGAATGCAGAAACATCGAAATAAAGAACAAACTGACAGTAACTGGAGGAGACGGGGAGGAGGTAAGAGGTGGGGGGACCCGAAAGGGAAGGGTCATCAAGGAACATGTATGAAAGAGACACAGACAAAGCCAAAGAGGGGGTAGGATAGAGGGTGGGAGGTGTGGACACACAGGGTGTGGGGCAGTGGTGGGGGGAAAGTGGAGACAACTGTACTTGAACAACAATACAAAAATAGAGGGCAGAGCAGAAAGATGAAGAGAGACTGTGTCCTCCATGGTGCATGGCACCTTAGAGTCACAACAGCCCTGGGCTCTCATTATTTGTGAAAAAATAAACCCCTAAGGCACTGGTTTTCAGATTTCTGTCACTTTTGACTGAAAGGCTCTAATAGGTCCTTCTTCTGAGACCTTCTAGTCAGTACATTTTCCTTCATTCCCATTACATGTCCAGCAATGTTCTAATGTCCCAGTAACAGGGGTACTCCTGCCTGCCTGACCTGACCTCAGTCCACCTCTAGGTATAAAGGGAAGACCTATCATCCATCCATCTATCTATCTATCTATCTATCTATCTATCTATCTATCTATCTACCTATCTATCATCTAAATTTGTCGCCATATGTAGCCATTTGTAGCCACTTATCAGGCAGTGCTAGGCAGATGCTCTTACCACCCTTCTCACAGCCTTGCTGTTGGAAATCAACTCCAGATCTTAGACTTCTTGTCTGTGGTGGTGTAAACAGTTCCTGGAATCTCCTCCGGAAGTGAGTCCAGAATGGTGCATGACTGTTGAATGGAAAGTTACACTTCTAGCTTCTGGGGTGCTGGTGACACTCTATTTCATGACCTGACTGCAAGGTGTCTGCTTTACAATGATCTCTTAAACTGCTATACAACTTCCCTGTATTGTGTTATAGTTCACAATAAAACCTATTTGAAATCTAAGAAAGATCCCATCAGCCTGCATGGTTTGGCTCATTTGAACAGAAAGGGCTTAGGGGCTGTAGGCAGGACTGTGGCAGCAGCCTGAAGATCCATCACGTGATGGGTGCAGGTCCTCAGGGCAGGTGGGCTCTGACAGACCCATGGAACTCTAACACAAAGCTGTGTGTCATTCCTTCTCTTAGAATAGCTGCACACCTGCACATAAGCAGTTTCTGTTGTGGTTCAATGAAACGGCAGCGAGGTACAAGCTAGTCTTTAACATGACAGCCCTTCATTGCTGTGAAACTCCTGCTGCACTTCCCTCTCACTTTCCTCAATCAGGGCTGCATGAAAGTGTAGGAACCCAGGGCCTCAGGTGCTTCTGTGTCCAACCAAAGGGCCATGGACCTATGACCCCCACCCTGCCCACTTGGACCCCCTGCTGAGGCCAAGGCTGCCCCTGAGTGGGGTTTCAGACACTAATGCTAGTTCTGCCACATTTGGTCTCCATGAGTGCAGGCAAGTCATGAGATCTCTTTGAACTTCAGTTTCCTCATTCAAGAAGTGGGGCTAATAATATCTGTTTTAGAGAGTTAGAAGAATTAAATGATATATTTTAGGTACACAGATAGTTAGCTAAGGGTAGCACCTGTTTTGTTAATGGGCAGAGATGCTCCAGGTAACTCCATTCCAGCAGTGAAGGGTCCAACAGAAGACTATTCATTCCACTCCACTGTGCAGACCTCAGATTGCGACAGGATAGCAAGAAGCTAGGAAAAGTCTTGGGCAAATGGAATAGGGAACCTGAGACGAGAAAATTAAACAAGTCATAACAATTTGAACGACCTACAGCCAGCAAGTGTGAATCACAAGACCTCATCATCTCAACCAAGAACACTTGAGAACAAATGGTTCACACCTCTCCTCCCTAACCAGAGATACATAGCATAAATCACCCTGGTCAGGGGCATAGGTAACAAAGACCCAATTAATGTCGTTTTGCCAGCCAAACCCAAGGACAGATGAAGTCAGGGGAACAAACAACAAAATCTCCATTAAAGCCAGATAGACCTGAGATGAAAATAAAACTGTAAAGCAGACCAAAGTATAATCTCGAACTCCTTTAAGTGCTCATTTTTATGTATTAGCATGTTAAAAACACACCTAGAAAGCTGATATTCTGCTGAAATCCTCCCCTAAGATTCTTACCCTTAGAAGAGAGAGAAAACTGTCAAAACAAAGGACATCAGTGCAGGTTCACTCTAGAGCACACCCATGCCCCTTCTCAAGCATGAACATACTACTTCCTCCTAAATGTTAAGTGTACCTGTAAGACTTGCAAGCAGGAGGGCAATAGACCATGGCAGCTTGTCCTGGGCTTATCCTTGGTCTTGTCTCCAAAATCCCCCTTTTTTCCTGACTTTCCAGTGAGCTAACAACAGCCTCACCTTGGCTCACTCCTTTCCTATAATGTTTCTAGGGAGTCAAAGCAGAGCACTGTCTAGGCTCTGTCTTGTTGCTTCTTCTACCGTAAGTTCTTCCTTTGTTTCACTGTCCCCAGTGTTTTTTTTAGAATAGGTTTTATTGATTTTGAGAGAGACAGAGAGAGAGAGAGAGAGAGAGAGAGAGAGACATCAGTGTGAGAGAGAAACATCTGTTGGTTGCTTCCCATATGCACTTCAGTGGGAATCAAAATCACAACCTAGGTATGTGCTCTGACTGGGAATTGAACCTACATTTTGGTGTACGGGATGATGCTCCAACCAACCAAGCCAACTGGCCAGGGCTCACTGCCCCTGGCTTTAATAAATATACCCTCAAAATCACCTGGACTCATCCTGCTGGTCCAGTTGGTTAGAATGTTGTCCATACACCAAAATTTGTGGGTTCAATTCCCAGTTAAGGCACAGACCTAGGTTGCAAGTTTGATCCCCAGTTGGGGTGCATACAGGAAGCAACCGATCAATGATGTTTCTCTCTCTCTCCTCTCCTCTAAAATCAATAAACATCCTCAAGTGAAGATTTTTTTAAAAAATCACCTGGACTCTGGTGCTTTTAAATCTTTCCTACACTAGGTTAAGAACCCACACACTACAGGCCGGCTCCAGGACAGTTCTTGTCCAATAACAATATCACATAGGTGACAAACTTTCCCAAGGTTTCCCAAGATTTCAGAAGGTATATTTAAGGTACCGTCAGGCATAGAGAGGACCTCCTTGTCAGTCCATCACTACAGGGCTGCTTCTTCAGGACTGCTCATGCTCTGAACCTTGTATGACACAAATCTGTGGCCTGAACTGGTGTAGCATGTACCTATTTGAGCATTGCTTCCAAGAATAACTGAGGGTCAGACAAGCAAAGATCAGCCTCAAAGCAACAGAATAAGACTGTCCTGTGGTGTCTTGCCACATTCTGGTTTGAGTCCAGAAGAGCCTCTTGCTTGGCTCAGCCAATTTCATGAGTATGAAGATGGAAAAGAGGGACCCACTCAAAGAAGCACATCCAAATGACTTCAGTCAGCACAGGAGAATGAAGACTCTTGTCAGAAACATGGGGACTTCATCATAGCAAACATGTCTCAGATGAGGGTAGAAAGAGAGATTCTCATCATTCCTCACAGGGAAGGATGGGCCTTTGGCAGGTGATGCTAAGCATGGACATCAATCACATTCCTCACAGCCTTTCCAGTGTGGAAATCAATTCCAAACCCCAGGCTGGCTTAAGCAAATGCTCCCTGTAAGTGCTCACACAGTCAGGCCAGCATGGTGTGAGACTACCCAGGGGAAGTCATGCTCCACATCTTCCCATAGAGGGCAGCCTGTAACACCCACAGCTTCTGTAGGTGGCTAGAATACCTTCAATGGCAGCTTCTCTGCCCTTCCACTCTTGTGGATTCTTACAGGAAAGATTGATTTGGTCAGCCTGAAGAAGGTGGGCCTGGAAGTGTCTTCTGATGTGGCAGCTTCCAGGCTCTGCTCCAGACTTGGCAAATAAGTGAAGGCTGCTCAGGTCACATGAGGGTGGAGGAGCTTATTCTTAGGGTGGAGACTCATTGGTATGTATAAGACAGACAGGCCTACAGCACAATTCTTACTTAACAAGCATACAAAATATCCTGTTCTTTCAGATTATGAAAAACTCAAAGCCTATTGAAAAGCTTAGCGTGTAAATGTAAGGAACATAAGTGTGCCTACCACCTAGCTTTGTCCCACTTTCTTCAGGTTTTGTTTTTAGAACTGAAACATAACAGGTCCAACTGACACATCCTGTCCACCCTTTTCTGCTTTCACTCTTGCCCCCCAGGTGAAATTTCCCTCCTAAATTCACAGTTGACCATTCCCATGCATATCTTTATACTTTTACCATACATATTTACAAATTATGTATAGCATTGCTTTGCGTGTTCTTTTTTTATTGTCATGAACATACATAACATCAAATGCACCATTCTCACCATTTTTAAGTGTATGATTCAGTGGTATTAAATACATTCATGTTTTTGTGCAACCATCACCACTATCCATTTCCAGAACTTTTTCATCTTCCAAAACTGAAACTCTGTGACCATTAAGCAATGACCCTTTTATTCCCCTCTCCACAGCCCCTGGCAACCACCATTCTACTTTCCATGAATCTATGGTTCTTTATATAAGTGGAATTATATAACAATTATCCTTTCGAGTCTGGTTTATTTCACTAAGCATAGTCTCTTCAAGATTTATCTAGGTTGTAGCGTGTGTATTTCCTTTTAAAGGCTGAATAATATTCATATATATATATATATATATATACATATATATACATGCCACATTTTGTTTATCCATTTATCTGTTGATGGAGATGGGTTGTTTCCACATTTTGGCTATTACGAATAAGCTGCTATGAATATGAGTGTACAAATATATGTTCAATTACTTGCTTTCAACTCCAGAACTAGAATTGCTAGATAATATGGTAATTGTATGTTTAATTTTTTGAGGAACCATTGTGTTGCTTTGCATAATTTAAAATTTTATGTGCAGGATATTATGCAGTATCATTTGCTATTTGCTGCCCTATGTTTATGAGACTTAGGCATGTTCAAACAGGAATGTAATCTAAGAGTCAATGTATTTTCACTACAAAGTATGGTTATTATTTGGATTAATTTTATCATCTATTTTGATGTTTTCATTTGTTTGTTTTCCTTCTTTTTTTTTTTTCCCTGCTCTTACCAAACTTATTGAGCCTTTTGTTCAATAAATCCAGGAGCTGGTTCTTTGGAAAAAAAAATCAACAAGCCTTTAAGCAAACTCAAGAAAAAAAGAGAGAGGACCCAAATAAACAAAATCAGAAATGAAAGGGGACAGATTACAATTAACACCACAGAAATACAAAGGATTGTAAGAAATTATTATGAACAACTATATGCCAAGACATTTGAAAACCTGGGAGAAATAGACACATTTCTAGAAAAAATATAATTTCCCAAAACTGAATGATGAAGAAGCAGAAATCCTGAACAGACCAATAACAGCTGATGAAATCAAAACAGTAATAAAAAATACCTCCCAGAATACAAAAGCCCTGGACTGGATGGTTCACAAGAGAATTTTACAAAATTTTTTAGGAAGAGCTAACCACTATCCTTCTTAGACTATTCCAAAAATCCAAGAAGACAGAAGACTCCAAAACTCTTTATGAAGCCAGCATCATCCTAATTCCAAAACTAGATAAAGATACAACAAAGAAAGAAAACTACAGGTCAACATTGCTGATGAACACAGATGCTAAAATCCTCAACAAAATATTGGCAAACCGCATCCAGCAATACTTTGAAAAGGTCATACACCATGATCAAGTGGGATTCATTCCAGGGATGCAAGGATGGTACAATATTCACAAATCAATAAACATAACACATCAATAAACTAAGCAAAGACAGAAATCACATAATCATATCAATAAATGTGGAAAAAGCATTTGATAAGGTACAGCACCACTTATGATAAAAAGCACTCATCAAAGTGGGAGTAGAGGGAACATACCTCAACATAATAAAGGCCATATATGAGAAACCTACAGCCAACATCATACTTAACAGGCAAAAATTAAAAGCTTTCCCACTAAGATCAGGAATAAAACAAGGATGTCTGTTCCACTACTTCTATTCAACATAGTATTGGAAGTCCTAGCCACAGCTATCAGACAAGAAAAAGAAATAAAAGGCATCCAAATTTGAAAGGAGCAAACAAGACTGTCATTGTTTGAAGATGACGTGATAGTGTACACAGAAAATCCTATAGACTCTACCAAAAAACTACTCTACCTAGTATGTGAATTTGGAAAAACAGCAGGATTCAAAATCAAATCCAGAAATCAAAGGCATTTTTGTACACCAACAATGAAATATCAGAATCAGAAAACATGGGAAAGTCCCATTTGCTATAACAACAAGAAAAATAAAGTACCTAGGTATAAACCTTGCCAAGAAGGTAAAAGACCTGTACTCAGAAAACTACACAACACCAAAGGAAGAAATTAAGGAAGACACAAACAAATGGAGGCATATACCATGTTCATGGATTGGAAGAATTAACATCACCAAAATGTCCATACTACCCAAGACAATTTGTAGATTCAATGTAATACCTATTAACATACCAATGACATATTTCACAGATATAGAACAAATGTTTCAAAAATGTATATGGAACCACAAATAACACTGAACAGCTTCAGCAATTTTGAGAAAGAAGAATAAAGTAGAAGGGATCCCGATACCTGATATAAAACTATATTACAAGGCCACTGTAATCAAAACAGTCTGGCACTAGCATAAGAGCAGACACATATACCAATGGAACAGAATAGAGAGCCCAGAAATAAAACCAAGCCTCTATGGTCAGTTAATATTTGATAAAAGGGGCAGCAGCATAAAATGGAGCAAAAAATCCTCTTGAACAAATGGCATTGGGAGATCTGGACAGCTATATGCAAAAAAATGAAACTTGAGCAACAACTTACACCATACACAAAAATAAACTCAAAATGGACAGAAGACTTAAGTATAAGCTGCAACACCATAAAAGTCCTAGAGGAGAACATAGGCAGGAAAAACTGAGATATTCCACACAGCAATATTTTCACAGATACATCTCCCAGAGCAAGGATATAAAGGAAAGAATAAACAAATGAGAACTTATCAAAATTAAAAGCTTCTGTACAGCTAAGGAAAACAGTAGTAAAATGAAAAGGGAACCAACAGAATAGGAACATATATTTGCAAAGGATACCTCAGACAAGGGTTTGATCTCCAAAATATATAAAGAACTCACACAACTCCACTCCAGGAAGACAAAGCATCTAATTGAAAAATGATCAAAGGACCTGAACAGAAACTTCTCCAAGGAGGACATATGGAGGGCCCAGAGACATGCGAAAGGATGCTCAGCATCACTAGCCATCAGAGAGATACAAATTAAAACCACAGTGAGATACCCTTTTACACTGGTCAGAATGGCCATCATAAGCAAATCAACAAACAATAAGGGCTGGTGAGGTTGTAGAGAAAAAGGAACCCTAGTGCACTGTTGATGGGAATGCAGACTGGTGCCACTGTGGAAAACAGTATGAAATTTTCTCAGGAAACTAAAAATGGAACTGCCTTTTTAACTCAGCAATTCCACTGCTAGGATTATATCCTAAGAACCCTGAAACACCAATCCAAAAGAACCTATGCACCCCAATGTTCATAGCAGCACGATTTACAATAGCCAAGTGCCAGAAGCAACCTAAGTGACCACCAGTAAATGAGTGGATAGAAAATCTATAGTGCACTTACATAATGGAATACTATACAAGAGAAAAAAAGAAAGAGCTCCTACCCTTTGCGACAGCATGGATGGAACTGAAGAACATTATGCTAAGTGAAATAAGCCAGGCAGTGAAAGACAAAACCATAATATCTCACTTATAAGTGGAACCTAATCAACAAAACAAGCAAGCAAAATATAACCAGAGACATTGAAATAAAGAACAAACTGACAGTAACCAGAGGGGTGGGGGCAGAGGGATAATGGGGAAAAATCAGGAAAGGGATGTCAAGGAACCTGTATACAGGACACGTGGACAAAGCCAAGGGGGTAGATTCAAGTGTAGGAGGCAGGGATGGGTGTAGCAGGGGGCATGGTGGGGTAAAAATGGAGACAACCTCACTTGAACAACAATTTTTAAAAAGTTACTGAGACTTTTAATTTTTTTTTTTAGTTTTAGTCATTCATTTCTTTTCTTGGAAATTATAGATTCCATTCCTATTCTTTTTTTAAAAGGTTTTATTTATTTTTAGAGAGAGGTGTTAGGAGGGAGGAAGAGAGGAAGAGAAATATCAATGCGTGGTTGATCTTGTGCACCTGCCACAGGGTATATGGCCCATAACCTAGCCATGTGCCTTGACTGGGAATTGAACCAGTGACCCTTTGGTTTACAGACTGGCACCTA
Source organism: Tonatia bakeri (assembly GCA_004024845.1). NCBI lineage: Eukaryota > Metazoa > Chordata > Mammalia > Chiroptera > Phyllostomidae > Tonatia > Tonatia bakeri. The sequence goes on along the minus strand of PVIA01016529.1, from coordinate 6,877 downwards.
ATCCACTGAACCACACAAGCCAGGGCTCCTTTCTATTCTTTAGAGCTTATCTTTACATGCTTTCATGTGCACTCTAATTCTAAAGTTAATCAGAAATTCAGTTGTCCAGCCAGGTAGCTCAGTTGGTTAGAGCATTGTCCCAATATACCAACATTGTGGGTTTGATCTCTGGTCAGGGCACATATAAGAATCAACAATGAATAAATAAATAAGTGGAACAACCAAATGATGTTTCACTCTCTCTCTCTCATTAAATTCAATAAATAAAACTTTTTAGAAAAGGTTAAATACAAAGAGAGAATATGAAAAGCAGTAAGAGAAAAGCAGTTAGTTACCTATAAGGGAGCTCCCGTAAGACAGTCACCTGATTTCTCAAAAGAAACTGAAGGCTAGGAAGGATTGGCAAGAAATATTCAAAGTGATGAAAAACAAGAACCTACAACCAAGATTACTCCACCCAGGAAAGCTATCATTTAGAATGGAAAGACAGATAAAGAGCTTCCCAGCCAAAAAAAAAAAAAAAGAAAGCCAAAGGAGTTCATCACCACCAAACCAGTATTATATGAAATGTTAAAGGGTCTTCCTGAGGAAGAGGAAGAGGAAGAAAAAGAAGGAAAGTGAAATGGCAATAAATGCATATCTATCAACAATTGATTCTGAAAAACAAAAACAAACAGGTAGAACAGAAACAGAATCATAGACACAGAGAACGTTTTGATGATTGCCAGATGGGAGCAGAGTCCAGAGGAAGGGTGAAAAATGTGAAGGGGTTAGGAAGTACAAATTGGTAGTTGTAGAATAGTCATGGGGATGTAAAGTACAGCATAGAAAATAGAGTAGCCAAAGAACATATATGCATGACCCATGGACATGGGTAGAGGGGGGCAAAGGGGGAAAACCTGGCACAACTGTAATGATATAAACAATAAAATATAATTTAAAAAAGAAATTCGATTATCCTCTGAAGGAGGAAGGGTCTTTGGAACACTTAACTCTGATCACCCCTTTCATCTTCCATATTGTCAACCAGCATTTCAGCTCTGTCTTATTTTCACGCCTCCGATTCATGATCATCACTGTTGTAGTTTCCACAATCAGTGCTTGTATGCATTCACCCACGTTTACCAATTTGTTCTTCATTGCTTTTTATATCCCACTCCTTCTGAATTAAGTTTCTTTTCTCTTAAAATAAAAGTCTTAGCAGCTCTAACACCAACAATTATGCTAAGGTAAACTCTTAGTCTTTGACTGAAAAGGTCTTTAGTTCACTCTCACGCTTTGTGGTGGATTGTCAACGAAGATGGCTACCGACAGTTCTGACTGTTCATCTCTGTCGTGCTGGAGTTTATTTCTCTTCCTCTTAGATGTCAGCTGGCTTTGTGACTTGCTTTGATACATAGAATGTGAAAGTGACACAGTACCACATCCTGGCTTAAATCTTAAGAGACTTGGGAGATTCTACTTTCACCAGCTTGGGACCTAGCCACTGTGAAACTAAGTCCAATTGCCCCACTGGAGAGATGGGGGAGCCCAGGATATGAAAGGTGACAAAGGGAGAGAGAGAGGCCCAGCCAGCTACCTTCAGCTGAGGCACCACACATGGGAGGCTATCTTGGGTCTTCCAGCCCTAGCTGAGCCAACCCAGCCAAAGCATCACATACAGCATAGACAAGCTGTTGCCACTATGTCCTGCCCAGCTGCAGGACTGTGAACAAAGAAATGGTGCTTATTTTAAACCACTGACTAGATTTTGGGGAGGTGTGTTATGCAGCAATAGATAAGTGAAACACTCTGGAATGAGTTCATTTTTGTCAGCACTTGGAATTTAGAATTCCATTGACTTCTGTCTGCTATTGCTGCTATTGAAAAGTCTGCTTTCTAATTCTTTTCTTTTCTCAAGTGAATTTTTTTTTTCATTTTAAAAGAACTGAGATATATTTGACATATAACATCATCTTAGTTTCAGGCATACAACATAATGATACAGTTGACCCTTGAACAACATGGGAATTAGGAGTCCTGACCCTCCATGAAGTAGAAAGTTGGAGTATTAACTTTTCTGTTCCCAAAACTTCAGTCATCCTTTGGTGTCCACAAGGGATTGGTTCCAGGAACCCCTGCAGATACCCAAACACACAGATGCTCAAGTCCCTTATAGAAAATAGTGTAGAACAATGCATAGTTGGCCAGCCCTCTGCCTCCAAGGACTCTGAACCACAAACAGAAGATACTGTTTGAATCCGTGGTGTAAAACACAGGAATACAAGGGGCCAACTGTGTACTTATTGAAAAAAATCTGTGTATAAGTGGATTTGCTCAGTTCAAACATGTGCTGTTCAAGGGTATAGAGATATATCAACTATATATAGATGTATCATACTTTATTTAACAATTCTCTAATGCCAAATACTTAATAAGCATAAAAATGTAAGTTTATTCCTTTTTTTCCTATAACAAACAATGCTGGAGAGAATGCCCTTGTATTCATATCCTTATGCACAGTAGCAGTATTTCCTTAGAATAAATTCTTATACACAGAATCGCAGGGCCTAAGGGGTCACAAAATGTTAGGCTTTTGATACAAATTAGGTAACATTCTTTTTTAATGACAAAGAGCTGAGTCTTTTGCTCCTGGATTGTGTAGCTGAGGACAACTGTCATGTCATAGAAGTGAATCAGAAGTGGTTAGAGATAGTGGGTAATGGCTGTTATAATGTACTAGTTCTCACTTAGAAGTCAAATAGCTACCCATGCCCTGGAAGGTATATGCCTGTGGTCCTGCATCCTGCCCCTGTAGAAGCAGAGGGAGAGTTTGTGTCTATAATCCCACATGTTCACATGTCTTGATTGTGGTGAAGCAGAGAGACAGAGGGGCTGTCAAGCCACAGCCTTGCCATTGTCATGGAGCACATCACATACCTACTCAAGGCCCCTAGTTTTTATTCATCCAGAATTTGTGTGATTTCTAATGCATGAGCTGGGAGACAAAAAGGCCTCTGATAGACCCCCAACAGAATTTCACTGTGTCCTTGAGGGGTGACCAAAGTAATAACTTCCAAGCAGGATGGATCACCAGATTTTGTGGATCTGAAGCTTAAACTGAGGGCCCCCTTTAAGAAAAAGATTCAAATTATAAATACAAAATTGGGTGCAGGGCCATTGTGGCAGGACCCTGGGGCTTAAGTGTCACAAACTCCACAGAAGATCTTCCCGTGCCTGGGTCCAGTTTTGCTTGCTTGTGTCCAAAGGTATTAAATATTTTCCCTTCTTGTCCTTTATAAGTGTATTAAAATTTAAGAGTTTGTTTAGGCCTTCACCAAAATAGTCATTTTTGGCAAAATTTCTCCAATTTAACACTTGCCTACTCAAATCACTAACATACATGACGGAACACAAAAGATGACAAACTCCACTAGCCTATTTGCTGTGTGAAGCCGGCACACCAGAGAGTGATGGGGCAATGGGAGGTGGTGGGATACTTCTAGAATTTATTGAGTCTGTCTGCACTAAGCACTGTGCCAGGTGATTACATTGTCTTATTTCACTTTTTTTGCCTGCCATGAGACAGACTCCCTGAGGGGCTCAACAGCTCCTATTAAAGGGGGTGAAATGGCAGGACACCACAAGTTGAGGTTCAAATATGAAAGTGTTAGCAGAGTAATTTTGGTGTAATACCCACTGCAAGAGTCATTCTCTCAACAGGAAACAGATGGAACGTTCAAAACTAAGAATCTGAGGAGGGTTTATCTACAAAAGAGACATGGGTATCAGGGGACCACAAGGATAGTGCAGCAACCCAAGGTTGGTAGCAGTCAAGTATTGCCACCAATGAGGCTTGAGGGGATGGTGGAGGGGAAATAGCTACTGGTATCCATAGGGAGAGAATTATACCTCAAGGCCACAGAAGGAGAAGATGTGATCATTGATTGAGGGACATGACCAGCTCTCAGGGGGGAAAGAAAGAACCTGATCTTACTCTCTGCTCTCTCTGATATATTATGGGGCTCTGCCAGGATGCAGTATGGACAGGATGAGGACCACACAGGTTAGCTTTTTGGGGCAGAAAGAAGAGCAGAGAAGGTGACAAGGGGGAGGATCTAGAAGAGTAAACAATAGGGAAATGGCACAGCTTACCCCTTTGGCCCCTCAGAATTCACTCCAGACTTGCTCAGGGGAAAAGCTTGGCCTCCCAACACAAGGGACCCATAAAGTCCCACCAGCTATTGCATCATTGTAGGATGAACTTAACTGGTCATACTCCCATGTGAAATCACTACTGATCCTCAGATAAGGTAACAGGCGAAAGAGGAAGAAAAAAACAACAATTAAAGTTCATGAAATATGCCTGCTACAGTCCCTATCTTTACAGCTGGTGCCAAGACCAAGGTACTTCTAGCTGCCTTCCTACACTTTCCATTCTCTGTTCTCCTTAACCTCTGCCAGCTCCTTTCTGGATAGGGTTCTTTACCTAGTGGGGTGAGCCTGAATCTTTATTCTTGCTGCTCTTAGCCCTTGGCTGCCTTATTTTTAAGTTGCCACAGTTTTCTCTTAACCAGGACTATTGCCCCAGAAGTGCCCCTCATTCCAGACCCCTCATGTCCTCCTTGTTCCTGTTCAGTAGCGCCGTAGTAGCCAGGATCAATTACTCTACCTGGTACTCTGGCCCCTTTCTTTGCCTGTTGGTTCAGTGGCATTTGGACCCCTAAATGAGCTGGGGTAGTTTTAGCTTCCCATTCATCAGAATCACGACTGTGTTCCTTGGTAACAGTTCTTCTCTGAGTATCAGGACCTCCAACACACCGTCAAGGCTGTAGGGAGATAGGAAGCAGAACTTTTTCTACTGAGTTGTTAGGAATGATAGTGAAAGGAGCCTTTCTCTTCTCTACCTCTTGGTTCTTAGACCCACACATCCCATCTCTGGGAAATACAGTGCTACATATTGATTATTGACTTAAGGCATATACTGTATATTGTATGACAGCACTCCAATTTTGCAGATGTTGCCTCTCAGCAAATAATTTCATCATTGCATCTTCCAGGGGTCTCACTGACACCAGTCACAAATCATGAGTTTCACTGTAATCAATAAACAATGTTGACAACTGGTACAAACCTCCCTGAAAGTCATCAGAGCCATAGTTACAAAGCAACACTATTAATCATATGTTTCATGCCTTGACCAAGTGTTGGTGCCATGCAACTACTTTAGCTAAACAGCTCAAGCCAATTCCAGGACTGTTGAAATTGACCTTTATAGTGCACTGCTCCTTCATTACCTGGTCATGAGGAACTCTCATGAAGCCATAGGTGAATGTAGGCAGCACTTTAGAAGGTTGCAGTAGCTAGTTGAGACTTTGTGATCATCTAGTCATGGCTACAGATACATGTGGTTCAAAACATTTGATGACTTTTTAGGCCCCGTGGTTCACTGGGGTAACTGCCTTTACCTTGTCTCCATGGTTAAGCACCTGGCCTTTGCTATTCAGTGTCCATTATTCCCATTTAAATTAGGGAACCCAGTTCCAACATCTCCATTATCATCTGCAGTGGCTATCACATAACTCTTTGAGGATCTGGTCCTCATCTCACCAGTTCACTCCTCAGTGCCTTAGTATAGGATGTATCTTTCAGCCCTACCAAAGAGTACAGGTTGGGGAGGCAAAACAGGTTGCACGGGATAGATCCATTCCAACACACTTTTTTCCTGGAGCCTTAGGATTCCTTCCCTGGTGATTTTATGTCAGGAAAGACCTGGCATTTTGACCTCATTGATTATAGACCAGTGGTTCTCACACTTTGCTGTACAACACACTCACATGAAGGGCTTTTAAACACAGATTGTTGGGCCACTTCCCCATAGTTTCTGATTCAGGAGGTCTAGGTTAGGATCTGAGGATCTGCATTTCTAACAAGATAATGCTGATACTAAGCTAAAGACTACACTTCAAAGTTCTTAACTACCACTGTGGGGCACCAAGAAGTCCAGGCTTTAATTAGCCAAGTTAGCAAATTACAAATGCTCTTCAAGGCTGGTTCAGCCAAAACATGCACTCATGTCATTGAATTCAGCTTGTTCAAGTCTTATATTCCCCGTAGTCTAACATGCTGATCATTCACTCCCATGTGTATCTCTTCAGGTTCTTGTTAACAGAGATTAGCAATATCTTGTAACTCTTTGGTGCCTAAGCAGATCTTGTGCCTCTCTGAATGGGTTATGATGGAGTCTAACTCTCGGCATGGGCCTAGAGTTGATGAGAGCAGAAGTCTGGGGAGAGTCATACCAGTTTGTGAGACAACTAGCTATCACAGATATGGCTATTTAAAATCTTCTGTATACAGAATAGTTTACTCCTTGGCAGGTAAGGTTGAGAGAGGTAGGGAAAGTGGGGGTGGTGCCTTTTGGGGAATTTGAAAGCTCAGAGGTTTGTTATTTATTTACTGGAGACATTTAGATATTTTATTGGCCTTATAACATTAGAATCTGAAAGGGTTCTCATCCCAACTTGGATCTTGGCGGGAGGTTCTACTTCACTACCTATTGTAGTCATGTATTTGGCAGCTTTCTCCAGGCAGTAGGTCAAATCCACAGATGACACACTGGACATGGGGACACAGAAAGCCATGCCAGTGAGCTTCTCATTCATCTCAGGGATGGCCTTGCCCACAGCCTTGGCAGCGCCAGTACAAACAGGGATGGTTTTCTGGGAAGCACCCTCATCCATCACACCACAGCTTCCCAGAAAGGTCCTCTACGGTCTTCTGGGTGGTAGTGATGGCATGGGCTATAGTCATGATTCCCTCCATGATACCAGGGGGGCCAAGCAGTTGGTGGTGCAGGAGGCATTGTTGACTATCTTGAGGGAGTTGTCATACTTGT
>PVIA01016528.1:0-18562 GCA_004024845.1 Tonatia bakeri | reverse complement strand
CCTTCATTTCTCTTATCGTAGCCTGCATTTGTTCATCTAATTTATGTCCAAAGTCAACCAATTCTGTGAGCTTCCTGATCACCAGTGCTTTGAACTGTGCATCTGGTAATTTGGCTATCTCTTGGTCACTTAAAAAAATTGGTTCTGGGGCTTTCAAATATGTTTGAGCCATCTTTTTTATTTTCCTTTGGTTTGGTTGTGGCTGTTTCGTAAGGGCAGCGGAGCCTTAGGTGTTCACCAGGGCGGGGCACCCCAGTCTCTGGGTTGTGACATTGTATGTGGGGGTGGGGTCTGAGAGGGAACAGTGGAGCCTGCTCCGCGCTCTCTAGGACTTCCATCCCCTCCACTGCCTCCCACAAGCAAACTGGGCCCTTCAGGTGCTGGCTCCCGGGCGGTGGGCTTGTGCACTTTCTCGGACTCTGTGGGCTTCCCCGAGAAGTCTCCTGTGAGGCTGAGAGAGTCTCCCGGCCTCAGTTCCCAGACAAGGCTCTTAAGCTTTGAAACGTGGCGGCGCTGCCCGTTTTCGCTGTTTGCGCGTGAATGTGCGGCTGTGGACAGCTAGCTGCCTTGCGTCCCTCACTGGGTCTGCTAGTTGCCTCTCACGCCCAGGGTCCACCACCGGGTCTGTCTGCCGTCTGTGCCCTGTGCGCCCGCGCCTGCCAGCCAGCGTTTCTTCCCGCCGGGACCCCTCGACCCCTCTCCACAGGCCTCTGACTCCACCGCTCCTTACCGGTCTGGATGTACTGGAGCCCGACTTCTGTTCAGTTAATTTCTCACTGTTCTGGTTATTTCTTGTTTCTCAATTTTTGTTGTCTTTAGTTTTGGTTGCTCGAGGAAGCACAGTGTGACTGCCTATGCCTGCATCTTGGCCGGAACTCCTATTGGGGTCATTTATGAGGTGAGTCATAAGTAATTTGTTAATACTAATAAAATATGGAAGATTCTGAATGACGTACTCTTTCACAGATTCAAGGTTATCACAATAGCAATGATGTAGTCCAGTATACTTCGTTGAGTGGGTTTGCTCATGGGGATGTTGCATACACATGCATGCTGATTGCAGCATAAGTCAAAGCAAACAATTCAAAATAAAAACCAATGAAAGTCACTACTCAGACTGGAGGAGAGGTGGACTCAGTTTGTTGTCTAGGGTGAACCAGAAAAAAATCAGTTCCTTTCCTGTATCTTTCCCCCTAGGACCAGAAGTAGTTGATACTGCCTTTACAGAAAACAGTAGAAAAAGTATTTTTGAAAGGTTGATTTTGAGAATACTAAAACTACCTCACACCTGTCAGAATTACTATCTTAAATAAAGCAACAAACAATAAGTTCTGGCAAGAATGTGGACAAAAGAGAACCCTAGTGAACTGTTAGTGGGAATGCAGACTGGTGCAGCCACTGTGGAAAACAATATGGAATTTCCTCAGAAAACTAAAACTGGAACTGCCTTTTGACCCAGCAATTTGACTGGTGGGACTATATCTTAAGAACCCTGAAACACCAATGGAAAAGAACCTATGCACCCCAATGTTCATAGCAGCACAATTTACAATAGCCAAATGCTGGAAGCAATCTAAGTGCCCATCAGTAAATGAGTGGATCAAAAAACTGAGGTACACTTACACAATGGAATACTATGCAGCAAAAAGAAAGAACTCCTGCCATTTGCAACAGCATGGATGGAACTGGAGACTATTATGTTTAGTGAAATAAGCCAGTCGGCAAAAGACAAATACCATATGACATCAATTATAACTGGAATCTAATGGACAAAATACACTAACAAGAAAAATAGAACCAGACATAGAAACATGGAACAGACTGATAGCTGTAGGAGGGGGAAGGAAGGGGAAGGGATTAGTCAAAGAACATGTATGAATAACTCCTGGACATGGACAATGGAAAGGGGATTGACTGTGGGAGAGAGGGGTGGGCTGGGTGGAGAGAGGTAAAATGGAAAACATTTGGGACAACTGTAATAGAGTAAACAAAAAATAAAGTAGGAAAAATACTAAAACTGAAAGCATATCATTCATATTTGCTCAGCACTTTAGAGATTATAAAGGCTTTCATATGTATTATCACTTGTTAGATGATCAACTTGGCTTAAGTGAGTGGCTAGTAGATGAAGGCTGACTGTAATAGTAGGCAGTATAAACTCTACAGGGATGTTGTCCAAATGGAATCTGAGAGGTAGTTTTCATTCATGGGATGCACACCAGTTTTGTGTTAGGGATTTTATGAGCCACATCGTCCCAACATCCAGACATATTTTCAAATAAGGAGGGAAGGAAAGAAGAAAAGGAAGAGAATGTTCTTCTAGTTGTCTTGACAAGCAATTTTGGCGGCATGGGTTATATCTTTTGGGTTCCAGTTTGTCTGCCAGTTTCACACAAGGTAGTTAAGAGGAGGCAGGCTTAGATGGTCATGGTCATATCACTTTCTCTCCACAGCCAAGGCCTTTTTTTCTGTTCTTCCACTAAGACTCCTATGGACCATACTGGCCCCACATTAGCTCTCAACAGAAGTTGGTTCCAAATTCTTTGCTACTATGGGTTATTTATTACACCTAGATAACAGGTCCTTGATTTCAAACAATGACCTTTTCGACTGGTTACTCTACTTTAGTACTTCATCGCACAGGCTATACATTCATGGGTAAAGGAAATGTGACTCCATATACAAACATTAAATGAGGTAGATAGGTAGAATTCTTCACTTACATTTTAGAGAATGTTATTTACTCTGATACCTTCATCCCATAACAGGAGTGTAAACACCTTGAGGTCACTGATCATGTCTCCTTGCATTGTTTACAATGTCTTGGCCAGTGCTAGACACATAATAACAGGTATGACCTCAAAATAATTATCTATAGGAATATTGGATTTGTTTGGTTTATCCACTTATTGCTAAGTTTCTGTTGTTATTGTTATTGTTCTTTTAAGGCTATTTTTCTGCCTTAACTCTATTTTTTTATAGAGACCCCTAAATTAAATGATACTGTGGCTACCTATTTAAAAAGTAAATCAGCAAAGTAAAATTCAGGGAAGCTATACTTAATGCTACTGAATTGTACACTTAAAAATGGTTAAGATGGTAAATTTTATGTTACGTGATTTTTAGCACAATAAGAAAAGAGCCCCAGCAGGCTGAAGCCAGATGTCTCACTTCTTGCACATGCTAAAAGGTGCACAGGGCACTGTGCAAAGGGCAGTTACACACTGGTAACCCTCTTATCCAGTAATGTATTTACAATGAATCCTTTGTAGCAGTAGATCAAAGAACAGCTTTTATTTCCCTATATCCGCATATTTGATTGTATAGCAAATTAGCACAACACATGCCCAGAGGCCAGCTTCAGTTTCCTCTTGCCCCACAGGCTCTCTAAAGAGAACTATGTTTTTTCTGACCTAAAAGCAAAGTTTTGCAAAGGAATTTCTGAAAAACAAGCATTTGTAACTGATGTTAATAGTATTCAACTTGAAAAACTACCCATTAACTCTAGAGGAAACATATTTCTCTCACAAATTGTGAGTGAGTGAGAGTGTGGGGGTGGGGAGAAAAGCAGTAGAAATAAACAAAGTATGATGAATGAGGCAAGCATAAAGGCACATATATGTACATGTGTGTAGACTTATGCACAAAACCTCCGTTATTTTTATGCTTTTATTTCTAAAGTCCCAGATAATGTCAGGTAAAATTGTAACTTATGACTCAGTCAGGGCAATACTTTTGCTTTGATAAATCAGTGTTAACTAAGTCAATTAGGGTGGGGTGGCAAAAAAAGATGATAAGCAGCAAATATATTTGTTCAGTGGAAAGACAGAACAAGTTAGCTCTCACTTTGAAGAGCTGAGTTCAGAGGTTTCAAAGGGCACACAGGAAATGCTCCAACAGCATAAACTGTGCCCCAAGCATCATTCCAGCAAACTTTTAGCCCTCTGCATGGCTTTATCTGATTGTATGACTCTCTATCTCTAGATCCAAGACACCCACAAAGAAAAATGATTCTGTGATAAAATCAGGGGCTCAGGGTTTTAATCATCTGTATGATCACTGGAGACTGGGAGGTATAGAGATGAGATTTTCAAATGGCCAGAATCTGGTGGGTTCTCCAACAACAGATTCTCAAATTATTGGAATGTTTATTGTTAGTTGGTTTCTTGTTCTGAACTTATTTACACACATATAGTAATTGTTTTCATCACAGACGTAATAAGTTGATTACCAAAAATAAAAACAACATAGAGCTCTGAACCAGGCCTATAAAACATTACAAATTCACCTTGTTTCTTAAAAATATATAAAAGGCAGGATTTTGGTAATGATGGATATGCACTGAATATGCCTCAGGTATGCCTTGGGCCAAAGGAGGAGAAAAGGTGGCATTTAGAGCTTGTCATTTTGCTTTTCTAAGGTTTGAAAAAGGCATCAATTGAAGTAGTTATAAATAAAATCCAGAAGACAAAATTATGAGTGCCATTATTTTCCCAATACAAAATAGTATACACTGAACAGATAGGAGGAACTTGATAGAAAATCTTCATGGAGGAAATGCAATATTCCTTTTTCTCTGCTGCTCTGTGGTTTGCCCACAGTGTTTGAGATTTTAGACCCATGTTTAGAATACAGTATATACTTTGAGAATAATAGTAAAACAACATCAAAGACATTTTGTGAGAAAAGAGAATACATTAACTACATACCAAGTTTGGAATCAGATACTGTAAGTTAATATGGAACAGTTTCACAGAAAATTGTTTACCTCAGGAGATTATGCCCAAGTTTTCAAATACCCTGCTTATATAAATATTCAGGAGAAATCAATACAGACATCACAGATAATTCAGAGGACATAATTTGTGATCATAATTGGATATTTTCACAAATGTTTTCCTGAGAAAAATTAGAAAATGAAGTTAGTCATAGAACAACTAGACACTCTAATAAATATATACCCTCAGATATGTCTCAGCTATAAGGTTTTGCTGTTTTCTTCATATCTCTTTAGCCTATGAAAAACTTCTCTTCTTTACAACTTATGTGTCAGGTACTGCAAAACTCAAAATATGCACTTTTACTAAGAGAAAGAAACTGTCGATAGCAGTGCTGTGGTTTTCTCACATATTGCAAAGAACCAGTGTGAATTTCCCTTTTCGATTCATAGATAAATTGCAAACATAAAGTTCAAACAATAATTATGCTGCCTCTGATGGTTCCTCTATTTGCTTTTCTCTGCTTGGTTTCTCTGGGAGACTAGCCTAGTGTTTCCTCCAACAACTCAGGAGTCCCAGGGTTTCTGTTATGAACCCTGCAGATATGGAATAGAGGATCATTTTCTTTAATTTACCATGACTTTACTGTCCGTGGTCTATAGTCATTCTGTCTAAGCAAGCACATGTGGGTAAAAGGAAAAATGAATTTTCCAGAATAATAGGACCATCTTAACTCAGGAAATTTTCCTGGATTGTTGGGAGTCAGTAAAGCAACACCACTAAAGTACAGTGGTCTTTCAGAGCAGCACACCTTGAACTCATGGTCATGAGGATCTTACTTGCTGCCTCCCAGAATAAGCAACCTGTTACAGGGGTCTTTATAGAGATCTCTAATCGCTGTTCATCAAGCACAATTTTAAAGCATATGTTTAAGAAATTGTGATGGAGGGAAAATCTAATAACTCTTTTCCTGAGCAGTCAAACGAAGTCAAGCAAAGCAAAACTGATGGTGGTGCAGCAGAAAAAAAACTTCCTCTGCCCTCTTATATTCAGTTACTGGGGCCTGTGAATTAAACTGACAAAAGACAGATTAACAAGAAAGAACACATAGGTTTTTTAATTGATGTTAATATTTTATGTGCACAGGGACTTCACATAAAATAAACCCAAAGGTGCTAAGATCTTTTAATGAAGGGCAATAAAATGTAAAGAAGGAACTAGACATAGGAAAAGGGATTTGTGCTCTTGGGGCAGTAAATTGTGGGAAGGTAACTAGGAAATGTATGATATATAAGGGTTGTTTAGCAAAGTTTGTTCTGCAGACTCAAGTTGTTCTCCTCTAATAAGAGTCTTGTCCTCTTCCTGGCTTGGGAGAGGGAGACACCTTTACAAATTGAAATTTATGTTACTTTTACAAAGGGAAATTTATGCCCTACTTTTAAGACAGAAAGCGGGAGTTCTTCCTGAGTCTGTTGCTTTTCAATTTCCTTCAGCTCAAAATAATCTTTATGCCAAAGTGATGTATTTTCGGGTGTTATATTTTGATCCTCTTCATTGGTGATTATATCTATACCTACAAGGCCATAGATTTCATCTTTGCTTTGCAGAGGGTCCAGAACAAGAGGGCACAGGAATCAATAAGAGACTCCCAGGAACTTGAGGCAGAGGGGCAGACTCATATCACATTACTCTTTTCTCCATCTTCTCTCCCATCATCTTCTTTTCAGGACATAGAGTGCTAAACTTTTACTCTTTTTTCACCCAGCTTCCAAGATGTAGCTTTGGGGCAATATGGACATCTGTGGCCTCTGGGTAACTCTTGATCAAGGACCCTCTTTCTCAGGCCCTTCTTGGAAATTCTCCTCATCCTTGGCTCCCATCCCTGCTTTTGGCTCCCCAAGGATCTGAGTCCTCTCCTCAGGTGGGGGTAGTTGGCCGCATCTTTCATGGTCTCTAGATCTCTAGGTCATGCTAGTTCACTTCCTTTTTCCAGCGGTACAAGTATATTAAATTTCTGAACAACATTTTGATGCCTTCTCACTGAAGGGGATCAGAACACAACAATCCAAATTATGTCATTTTGGCATAAGGATGATTTTGAACAGAAAACAATTAAGAAAATGCAAACACAGAAAGAGCTTTCTGCCTAGAAGCAGGGCATAAATTTCCCTTGTGAAGATATACACATTTCCAATATCAGGAAGAGAACACTTATCACTGGAGACAGAGAAGGTACCAGGTTGATGCTGCATAAACAAACCTTATTAAGTAACCCTGACTTATCACTAATTTTCCCATATATTCCCTAGTCATCTTCCCACAATTTATGACCCCTAAAAGCCCAAACCCTCTTTCCTTTATCTAGTCACTTCTCCATAACTACCACCCTTTGTTAAAATGGTATATAATCACCCAAGCCTAATCGCTTCTTTGGGTTATCACTTCTTTTCTGTTAAACTTTGTGAATGTAAATAATATTAACATCAATTCTCCTGTCAATCTATTGTGCGCCAGTTGAATTTGCACTCCCCAGTTATAGAACATAAGAGGGTAGAGTAAAAGTCTTCCTCCCCAACTTACTGTCTGTCTGGTTAACAAATATATATTAACTACAAGACTGCCAAAGAGCCTAACATGTACCAGGGCCTGTGACAGGGGAGAGCTCTCAGCTTAGAGGAAGTTGTGTAATGCTCACTTGAGAGCTTGGCAGCTTCTTAACAACTAGCCACAAAAAGAAAGTGCAAACCAGCACAGCTTCTCTTTGGAGAGCACCAAGATACCATTGATCTCTGACCCAGTTCAGTGAGAACTAGAAAAAAGTGCCTCAAACACTACGGGGTGGGATGCAGGGGGGGCAGTGCAAAGGCAAAATGGGTAATGAGTCAGAAAGGAATGTCTGCTAACCCACACTCACATACCTACGTGTCAGTATGAGGAGAGCTCTGTAAATTCCTTTAGACATACCAGGGTCTCTCACACACACTTTTGAGGGCAATTTTTGCACATGAGAATCTGCCCTATGTATTTTATAACAATAAATAGGTCACGTATTATATGCTTTTGGATAAAACTCTGCCGAAGTGCACTTGTCACTCTGACATCTTTTTTCCTCTCATCCTTTCTCAGCATTACCAGCCTTGGTTTTGTTCATTAGGTAATAGAATGAAAGTCATGCACTGGCCCCACAGTCAATGCTGCAGAGGAAAATGAAGGGAGGGAGTGGTCAACAAAAGCCTACGCTATTGGGTTTGGTGTGATTTGTTTGTTTTCAAATAAATGAGCCTAGAACAAGATTTTCTAAATTCACAAACAAATATTCATTAGAGTAGATTTTTTTATACAACAATATAAAAATAAAGTAAATCCAGGGATGTAAAATAATTTTCCAATATGATTTTGTTTTGAATCTCTACCTCTTCACTTAAGTGCAGGTAGAAGGTCAAGAGTTCCACCTAAAAAAGGCGAAATTTCTGTCTGTTGCTTTAGCTATCAGGTTAGTTATTACCTTTAGAAAACTTAACAGACCTATTTGATACAACAAGAAAGAAAAATATACTTTCTAAGCAGTAAAATTCAGGTGTAAACCAAAATTAATTTTAGACCATAATAAAAAATAAAAAGCATTTATTTTACCAAGCAGAGCTGCAGCCTGGGAGACAAAGATTCAGGTAGCAACCTAAACTGTGTTCCACCGAGACAAAGGGGAAGCCATCTTTTATAAGGAAAATTTCTGCCCAAGTTCCCAATTTTATGCAAATGAGTGTGGAGGAAAAGGGACCATGCACCAAACCTGACAAGCTCCAGGGAGGCCTGCATGCAGACCTTACAAACTCAGACACCAAAGTAACCACATAAGATGTTCTGAAATTAAAAAATTTCTAACTGGAGGCAGGTCTTGACCAGTAGTCACATCCTAGGCTAGAACCTCTCCTGACAAGTCAATCTTTACCTAAATTGAGTCTGTCTGTTATCTTTTTGCATCTATAGTAACATACCTTTGGAATGTCAAATTTCCTTTTTCTGGATCCCTCAAAACACAGGTACCACACCAGAGGGAGACCACAAATCCCTTCATTGGTATTGTTATTGTGTTACTTATTGACTGTTAACTATCCTGTACCCACCCACCCGTGTAAAAGAAGTATGTGTCCATCATTGTACTTTGTATCCAGACCCAAATGTTTCCCACTTTGCTTTGTCCTGCCTCCCTAATCTATCACCAGTGGGTTTCATGTAACCCTCTTATGTCTTTTCTTTTGACTGTAATGTATAAAATAAGATGCAAAACTGACATCTTTTTAGAGCATTTTCTCAATACGTTGAGGTTTTGCTTCCTGGAAATTGTTGTCAGTTTGGCTCAAATAAACTCACAAAAATTCTTACAGAATTGAACGCTTGTTACATTGACATGAGGTTTCAAAATTGTGCAGTTTTGATGGGTCATATGAAGCAGCTCTGATTGGTTGGCATAAATGCAAATGAAGATACAGTTCTGGTTGGATGGAGCAGGTCTCAATCCATTGGTAGAAAGATGAAACTAGGACTTCACTGCAATGATTGACTCAGACTGCACATACATTCAGGACATAGTGCAGGAAGTAGAAAGTTCAGGCTAAGGTTCTTCCTGGTATACAGAGTACATGATGAGCCCCTGTCAGCAAATGGCATAAACTCTTATTATTCATAAAACTTGGGCCTTGGTTGACTATGGGAGCCCATCTCAGCAGATAAATTCCTTTTTGGGGGTTCACAAGGACACTCCTGCTTTTTGTTTCCATGATACAATGGGTCACTTTGGAGACTCTCAGCCAAATGAGCCTAGATCGGCCATCAATATTAGGGCATTTGTTGGCCAAAACAGCTGCAGAGCAAGTAGAGTCTTGTCCCAAGTTCCCATTCTCCTAATGTTTTCTTAAAAAGATAGTCAAGGCAGCAACTTACCAAATAGCAGCCCAACCATAATTGTGCACATTTTCATGTGACAGAAAAGTAAAGTAACGTGTAAAATTGAGAAGGTTGGGAATCAACTCTGGCCGAAGATTCTCAATCCCTACCACACTCTCTGTGGTTAAAAATAAGTATGCAAGGGTTGGGAGGGGGGCAGAGTAGGATTGAGAGGTAAATGGATGCAGGAGACACTTCTCTTAAGGCAAAATTTCTTGCCTTAGTAGAGACAATGTATACAATGGAAAATCCCTTATTGCCTATAGCACTTGCTTCTGCTACAGGAAGTATTTTATAACTCTGTAAATTGTAGGTAAAGGATAGACATGCAAATCCTGACCTGTCCGGTTTAATTGGCTTTCTTCTCCCCTATGGAGGGAAAAACAGTTTAACTCCATTTGCAATTCATTTTAACATGCTTTATTCCATATAAATTTAGGTTGCTTCTTTTTAAAAACAAGTGCCTGGTTTCCTCAGTTATTATGAGTAAAATAAAATCCTTAATGCATGCTCATTTTTATATCAGTATGAGGGCCACGATTTTACCTTTTTTTCCCCTGAATATTCTCTTTTAACACCCTTGTAAAACTCCTTTCTGAGGCAGCAACTGTGATGGCAGCCTTCGGCCTGGAGAAAGCTAGTACTGACTGGGTCATCTGATCTACAGGTAAGGGGTAGACGGTTCTCACAGAGCAGTGCTCTACAGAGGGAGCAAATTGGGTATTTGCAGGGGACATGTCCTTTCTCCCCTATAGTCTTGCAGGTTAACACCACCAACTAAACATGAATTTGGTTACCTTTCAGGAGAAGACATCCTTTCCATTTTTGACGGCATTACTTTTGGGTCCTCTCTCAACTTGCACGTTTCCCACGCTCTCCAAAAGCAGATCGATGCATGGGAGAGCTACAGTCTCACCCAGTGGGCAGGGCTGGGTTTCTGTTAGCCTGGCTGCAACCCTCTGAGCTCTGCCAACACACAATGATCAGTGGAATTCTTGAAATTCCTGACATAGCAGAGAAGCCAGGCTTGGCCCTGCAAATGCCCTTGAACTGAGGTTCTGACCCTAATGGGGCATTTATCTTTTATTCACAGCCAGAGGTTAGGACCTATTTATGTAAATCCTCTGCCAAGGGTCAATCCATCTTGACCTCCTGGTTTTCATTTCTCTAATTGTCTTCAGGTATTTTTTAAACCCCTTTGGAAATGCTTCATTCAGGGAAAAGCTTTGGGGTCAGTAAGAATTCGATTACAAAGGGAAAGGGTCGGGGGCTGGAATTGTTGAGTAGGCTTCCTTTGAAGTATTCTAAGAAGCTTTCAGAGGCCACCCAGTTTACCAAGTAAAAACAGCAATGACCTCATGCACCCCATTTTATTCACAGAAAATAAGTTTTTTTGAAATGGTATCTTCACCTAAAACGTTTCTTAGAGCACACATTGTGCAATTTCAGTTTCCTAGAGCATGCATTGTCCAATCTCAGCAGTGGTAAGAGGGTGGGAAAGGAACTATTAGAATTGAGGGCCTATGGGCGGGTGCTGGCTCCTCAGGCAATTGTCACCACTTAATGGGCCCAGCACCCTCCCAGCTTTGCATTTTAAAAGGGGACCCCAGAATAGTGAGAAAATACTTGATTCCTAAGAACTAACTCAGGTTACAGGGATTTTAGGCCACATGGGAAGCCAGCAGGGGAGATATTTAGAGGTCAGCAGGTCCTCTGGGGGCCCTCAAATCATTCTTGATTGAGAGGCTTGTGCTCTCGCCCTTAACTCACGGTAATAAAGACTTTGAGGGAAGGAATCCCTAGGAAACCAGCCCAACTGTTTAACAACCCTGACAAGGAATTTCACTTTTTCACTAACTAAATTTTCATCTTCTGTTCTTTAATCCTGCTGAATTTTTTCATGCTCCATTTTTAGTACAAAGATGGGCAGCATCTTTTCTTTGAAAACAAACAAAACACTTTTTTCTTCATATGCTGTCATCTTTTTATTGTGAAAAACTTCAAACAAGAAAGTGGAAATAATGAAACATTAAACACCCTATAGCCCCACCATTTAAACTCAACAAATATTAACCTTTTGGTATATTTTCTTTATATATACAACTATATGTACAGATTTGCTTTATGCATGTATATATGTATTTTTGGTAATCTATTTAAAAGTAAATCAGAGATATGACACTTCACACCAAATACTTCAGCTTGCATGTGTTCACATAACTCCATTCTCTTATATAACTATTATAACAACTAGCACCCTTAAGAAAATTAACAGTAATTTCCAAATATTTTATTTTCAGAATCTCAGTTCATCTTTGAATCTTCCCAATTTCCACCACAGTACCTTGCAGCAGTTTCTTTTACAAACCAGGATGCAATCACAGTTCATATATTTGCTTTCTTCAGTCATTTTGGAACAGTCTTCCTACTTCTTTTTTTAAATGACATTATGTTTTTGAAGAGACTTCGTATAAAATCTTACATTCTGGATGTATCTGATTATTTCTCTGTGGTGATATTTAACTTGTTCTTCTATCTCTTTGATTTCCTGTTCTTACAAGTTAAATTGTGTCTGTCCCCCGAAATCTTATGTTGGAGCCCTAACCCCTAATCCTTCAGAATGTGACCTTATTTGGAAATAAGGGTGTTGCAGATGTAATTAGTTAAGATGAGGTCATACTGAAGTAGGGTAGGTCCCTAATTCAAAATGACCAGTGCCCTTATAAAAGAGAACATGCTGAAATAGATACACATAAGGAGAACACCATTTAAACGTGAAGGCAGAGATTATGTTTCTACACATCAAGGAATGTCAGACTGCCAGCAAACCACCAGAACCTAGGATTGAGTCATGGAACAGATCCTTTTTCACAACCCTCACAAGGAACCAACTTTGCCCACATCTTAATCTCACACTTCCAGCCTCCAGAACTGTGAGACAATAAATTTCTGTTTTTTAAGACCACTCAGTTTGTGATACTTTGTTGTGGCAGCCCTAGCAAACTAATATACCTGTAAACTAGATGTTAGGTTTAGAGGCTTGGTTAGAATCAGGTTAAACAGTTTTGCTAAGAATACTGTGTAGGTAATGTTGCACACTTCATATTATATCACATACCATCAGGTTGTCTCACTATATATGATATTAAGTGTGATCACTGTGTTAAGATCATGACAAACACACTAAGTTTTTCCATTTGCAAATAAAAAGTACCTTATAGGGTAATGTATGCTGCCTTCATCAATCTGTCAGCCAATTGTTTCACCATTCCTTGATGACCCTTGCCTGAATGAGTTATATTCTTGGAACATGGCAAAATAATGATGTTGTAAAATTTATTTGTAATTGTGTGCTGTCATTCCTCTAAAAATAAGAATCAAATGGATACAAACTTAATTTTTACTTTAACAGTTAGAATAAATGCTTGATCGTTTTTTCAGTTCCCAATTTTCCAAATAAAGTTGTTAGTATAATAGTTATTACCAATTATTATTGAGTTCTTTCTCTCATTTGAATATCATGATGGAGCCATAGTTTTAATTTATGCAATAGTTACAAGCAATTGCATTCATTATTCTTCTTGATGCTCAATTGTCCCAAATTTGGCCAGTGGAAGCTCCTGTGTCCTTTTGATACATCCTCATTGCTCTTTTGGTGCTCTCTTGATTTCTGGGCAGTCTCATCTTATATTTTGCCTGTACCAAGCCAGGAATGAGCTATTCATCCAAGGAACACTGTTTCCTTATTTTAGGGAATGAGATTTAGAAATCAAGATCTGGTTTCAATGTAAGCTCATTGCTGCTACTGGGATGTCATTCCTTCTAGACCAGAGCAGTGAACAACGTTCAGAAATAGAAGGACCAGATTCATGGACAAGTTACTAGTACACCCACACAGATACTCATGCTCAGAAAGGCCTTGTGCTTGGGGTTTAATGCTCTGTAATCAGTGTCTTGAAATTCTTTGCAATTTTATTTTTATATATATGTTTGGTAAGTGGAGTCTAATGGGATAATGGAGCATGCACCAGGGACTTGGAGCCTCAGTTCATGCATGGCTTCCTAGGACAGATTCTTGGAGGCTACTCTCCCAACACCTGGTGCCACATGCTCTGTTCAACCTCCCCATCTCCAACACTTCCCAGCAACTATTGTTGCTCTTTGTCCCCAGGGTGTAAATGCAGAGAAGGTAAGGGTTGGATGCATTTGCCCTACCACATCTTGGGATAAGACATAGTGGTAAGTGTCCCCACTCTAGGCTGGCAATGCCACATCAAATTCAGTAGGTGACTAGGCAAGGGTAGCCTCTTACTCAGCATCAATTCAGGTCCCTAGTGCATCTGAAAACTGAGGTTGTAGTTTGCTTGGAGGTCTCCCATTAGTTGTTGGTTTGGGGTAGCAGGCACATGGGAGGGGGAAATGACTGGAATGGTTTCCCTGTCTCTACCAGAAGGCAGATCATGTTACATTAGTCTTCAAACAGGCAAGAGTGGGAACCTGGCAACCATCAAGTGGGAGTGCTTACATGATTCATATCATGGGGCAGGGTTGCTATGTGAACATACCCCTCTACCGAGTGTTCCCTTGCAAAGTGAGTATCCCATACTTGCAGAGACTTTTTCTTCCTTCTTATTTTCTTGAATCTGGTTTGTGTTAGTGCCTTCTTACCAGCTCAAGGCAGTCTCCAGGACAAGTCATAAAAAACAAATTATAAAATTTTAGTATTCTGCATGTAAATTAAATGTTCTTACATTTACTTTTATAACAGCTCCTGCATAATATCAAGATGAAGGGTAAAATTTATGTTAATAATTTAAATTTTTAACTTTTCTTTACTTAGAACAACATTAAATAGCAAATAAGAAATACTGTAACAAGTTGTGTGAGGGAAAAAACCATGGAAAAAAAGAAAAAGTTTTAATGTTAATATTTAATTTTTATATATTTATTTGTTATTTATCTATTATTTTAATGCCCTTTTATTCCTACTTGTTGAGCAAGTGGCCCCACATTTTATTTTGTACCGGGGCACACAAATTATATCTCTGCTCTTATATATATAAATAAATGTATGTGTGTGTGTATATATATATACACATATACACGATGTATGTAAATCATGTGATCATATTGATGTTTTCCATTCAAATTTAATATTATACAGTTTTTATACATGTATTTATTTTCTATTACACTGAGAATTTTGGTTCCAAATATAGTTAACTTTATTGCTTATTTGCTTTATCTATAATATATATACACCTACATAAGTTTCAAATTTTTAATACCATGTTACTACTAATAGTAGAACTACCAAGTAATATTTAAGATTTCTTTTCACTTCCCTTTTACTTGAGTACAGTCTAAGTACTATATTCATAAGTTATTTGAAATTTTGTCTCTGTGTGATTGTTACCTTTGATACACATTTAAACTCATTTGTTTGTTTCCAGTTGTAGACTTCATTTTGCCTTTTCTATTTCATTGTATTTTTGGATGTTAAACCTTTATATATTTCAAAAGTCAAACTATATAAAAAGGCATACTCAGATAAATTTCTCTCCAATTCCTACTTTCTCCATCTCAGCTCTTCTCCAAGTCCTCTATAGCAACTATTTTTATTAGCTCCTGGTTATTCTTCTAGTCTTTGTTGTGAAATAAGCAAATAAATACACATATTCTTATTTCCCTCCTTTCATA
Organism: Tonatia bakeri; assembly: GCA_004024845.1. Lineage (NCBI taxonomy): Eukaryota > Metazoa > Chordata > Mammalia > Chiroptera > Phyllostomidae > Tonatia > Tonatia bakeri. Next base: position 3,200 of record PVIA01016528.1, on the reverse strand, counting down.
TACAAAACATAAAACACTATATAAAAGTTAAAACTCTATATACAAGTTCTGCACATTTCTCTTAGCAAAATAGCCTCCATAGTAGTACATAGACTTTTCTCCATTCTTCTTATACAACTGTATAGTGCTTCCTTATAATATTGTACTTTAAATAATTCAATAGGCCTTTATTAGTGGATAATTCAGATAGTCCCAGTGTTCAGTAAGAGAAATAATACCACAATAAATAACCTCATGCATTTATTATTTCATAATTATAGAAGTATACCATCAGGGTAAATTCCTAGGTGTTGGATTGCTAAATCAAAGGGTAAATGTAATTTTGTTAGATATTGCTTAATTGCCCTTCCTCACAGGATGCTACCATGTTACACTCCCACCAGCAATGCATGAGAGTGTACCTTTCTCCATAGGCCTGTCAACAGCATGTTTTGGCAAACTTTGGGATGTTAGCCAATGTGATTTGGGTAAAATGGTAACAATGTCTTTTTAATTGGCATTTCTAATTTTGTGAATGAAAGTAAAAATCTTTCAAATGTGAGCTTGGATTTTTCTGTAAACTCTGCCTTTTGCTAATTTTCTTCAGCAATGTTTTTGTGTGTTTTTTAAAAGTTTTTTTAACCTGTTTATTGATTTGAGAGAGAGAAGAAGGTAGGGGAGAGAGAGAATGCAATGTCAGAGAGAAACATCAATTAGTTGCCTCCCATAAGTGCCCCAATTGAGAACTGAACCCACAACCTAGGTATGTGCCCTGACCTGGAATTGAACCCCAACCTTTTTTAGTGTATGGGACAATGCTCCAACAAACTGAGCCATACCAGCCAGGGCTCAGGTTTTCCTAATTATTGAGATCTCTTTATTTATCAAGGAGATTAATTTTTGGTCTGTCATACACATGTCAAATATTTTCTTCAGTTTTATTTTAAATTTGATTATGACTATTTTTAATATAAATAAGTATATGAATCTTTTATTTATTGAGTCTAAATTTCAAGTTATGGGTCAAAATATTATTCTTGTGTTAAAAATAAATAGGAAGAACTTTAAACCCTGGCCAAGATGGATTGCCTCTTTTTTCCTAGGACCTTCCCTTAACAGCTAAGAAGCCTTGGATACCACACAACAAACAAGTGCAAGAAGACTCTGAAAAGTGGAAAGAAGAGAGACTATCTAGGGACCTCAGACTATATAGCACAAGAGAATTCCCTGGGTTTCCTTATTGCATCCCTTGTATCCCAGACAAACCCTTCAGAAACTTTCAACTCAAAACTACCAACAGGCACAGACAAAAACCAAAATAAACAAACAAAATCCAAGGAAAGCTTGCTACCTTAGCCAAGGACCATGAAAAGAATGGCATAACAACAGAAAATGTTTTGGGGCACTACTAGCACAACTCCAGCCAAACACCAATGATCTCCCAAACCACCACCACCCCCGCCCCTGCACTGGCAGAAGGTGATACTCAATTACCTTCCAGGAGTACTGATGGTGCTGGTCAGCTGAGCTTCTATCACTCTGCAGAAAAAACATGCAGTGCTCTGATTCTTCCATGGTAGTGTCAGCAAGTTCTGCAGTGAGCTGAACCTCCACTCCCTCTGGACAGTAATAGCACTTAATGAGGAAGAGAAAATTGAGACTAGTCATATTGATATCTTTCCATCCCAACTAGTAGTAGGGCCCAGCAGTGAGGAACCTGTTAAGTATCCATTCCTACCTGGCATCAAACACACTGAACAAGATAATGTTGCTCTAGTCTAGTCAGTGCTCCAATATCCACTACTTCTTGTCTCTGGTGTCAGCAGGGCCCAGCAGGTAGCTGAATCTCCACACCCACCCAGTATCAACAAGATTGAATATGGTGGTGTGAAACAGGACCAGTAAATACACCTTTTCCTCTCATCATCCCTATCAACCAATTCCAGTGGAAAGCTGAGCCTCCAGCACCACCCAACATTAATGAGGCAGAATGAGATGGTACAATGTGGGTTAATGTAAACTTTGCTTCCTCCTAGTATCAACAGGGCTCAGGTGGGAGGTAAACCTTCATCCCCACGAGGCATCAACAGGGCAGATGGAGGCAATGAAAGGTAGGTTTGTTGACACTCTACTTTACCTTCCCCTCTCTTTGTGTCTGGGGGCCAAGCACAAAGCTGAGCTACAGCCCCAACTCTGTAGGAAAAAAGCAAATTGAGTCAACTCTCACTAATGTCAGGGGCCATTGAGTAGCTGAACTTACATCCTCACTAGAAGGCAGTGAGGAGGCATAAATCAGTGCCCCATTTTCACTGGGGAAGGTGCCTATTTTTGCTGAGGTAGTATCATCAGAGACCAAAAGGAAGCTGAACATATATACCTGCTAAGCCCAGCTGCTACACCTCAACCTGAGGACTACCTGTTTAAAAAAAAAAAGAATTAATGTGATCCAGAGTCTAATAATTTAATATCCAAATGTTTAGGATACAGTCAAAAGGTCACTTATCATACCATGAGGTAAGAAAGTCACAATATTTGATGTAGTCCCATTTGTTTACTTTTTCCTTTATTTCCTTTGCTCTAGGAGATATATCAGCAAAAAGACCACTATATGAGATAACTGAAAAATTTTTAAATATTTTATTTGTTTTTAGACAGAGGGAAAGGGAGGGAGAAAGAGAGGGAGAGAAACATCAATGAGTGGTTGCCTCTCACATGCCCCCTACTGGGGACCTGGCTTGCAACCCAGGCCATGTTGTGAGTTGGTGGTCTAATTTCATTTTTTTTTTTTTTTGCACGTAGCTGTCCATATCTCCCAACACTATTTATTAAAGAAGCTATTTTAACTCCGTTTTATGTTCCTGCCACCTTTGTCAAATATTAATTGGCCATAGTGACATGGGTTTGTTTCTGAGCTATCTATTCTGTTCCAATGTTCTATGTGTCTGTTCTTATGCCAGTACCTGACTGTTTTGATTACAGTGGCCTTGTAATACAGTTTGATATCATGTATTGTGATCCCTCCTACTTTGTTCTTCTTTCTCAAGATTTCTGAGACCAATGTGGCTTTGTATATTAATAACTGTTGACTTTACTAGATTCACTTCCATATGTGAATGCAAGCTTTTCCTCAGTGGTATATAGTTTTCTGAATACAGGTCTTTTACCTCTTTGGTTAGGTTTATACCTAGGTATTTTATTTTTCTTTTTGCTATTTCAAATGG
>PVIA01016527.1:0-18583 GCA_004024845.1 Tonatia bakeri | reverse complement strand
AAAGGGGGTAAAATGGGGACATCTATAATAGCGTCAACAATAAAAATAAAGTTAAAAAAAATTATTTGTGACTATACTGGGGCCAGTATTCCAGGAGTCTCTTCATCTTAGAGTCAGCTGATTAGCAACGTTAATTCCATCTGCAATTGTAACTCCCCATTGTGATATGACCTAATCAGAAATATATATATATATAATAGTTTAATAGAACTACAAACCTGAATTTCAGATTGTCTTAAATTGTCAACTAAATTTTTTAATTTGTACCACTAATACTACAATTAAAAAAGCAAAGCAGTCTAAAATATTAAAAGTAAAAGTATATTTTGTCACACAGGTCCAGTTTTTATTTTTTTTAAGTGGCTTTTATAAAGTCCTCACAGGGTACAGTATACATCTCTATCTTACAGGTGTCTCATGAGCTACTTCGATAAGCCTTCTGAGTCACAGCACACACCGCCCTTTTCAACAGACGAGGAAACTGACGTTCACGGGGGTTCTGGGATTGGCCCGGGGTGTGTGCAGTCAGCACGTGAAGCAGCCAGTACCACTAGAGCCCCAAACCAACTCCTCTTAGGTCTCCAGAAATACTTAGACAACAAATACTCCTTGTGCTGTGACTACATGCCTTTTTGTTTGTTGTCTAACTTTATTTCTCACTGGAAACTTTATTCATCAGTTTTAGAATAAATAAATAAATCTGACATACAAATACATTATATCATAAAAGTCCCCGTGTGCTCAAATATAAAAAAGCATGCAAATGAAAAGTTATTTCCAATGCAATCACTTCCAAGCATACAAATCTCAGCTGAACGCCCCCCTTTGTAATACTAAACTGGAAGCTTTGACAAGATCCCTAAGTTTTAGTGCTGACAATAAACTTATTTCACTCACCAGCTTGAATATCACTATACACTGATGACTAAGAACCGCCAGAAATTAATGCAGTTGGTCTGTTTAGAAATAAGCAGCAGATGCTCCCCTCTCCCCGCCGCTCTCATGGTGGTGCACCTGGGAAACAGTGGGGCAGGATGGTGATGGCAAGCCAGCTGCAAGCCACGGAGTTGGGAATGATAGAACAGCGAAGCCACACCGGGGACCAATGGTGGAGAACGCTGTGTGTGACTGGTACCCCCAGGGGTGGGTGGGGAGAAGGGAACAAAGGCAGGTGTGCCCAGCCCAGTATTTGCTGTCCCAGATTCCTGTGATGGCTCTGGAACTGAGCACACCCAGTTCAAATCCTGACTTTGCTGTTCACTACACATGACAATGCACACATCTCTTTGTCTCTGGGTCTTCGTTTCTTTTGTAAAATGGGGATAATAAAACCTACCCTATAAGGTAGGTTTAATAAGGATTAAAGTATGTAATTTATGAATGTCCTAAGCACAATGTAAGAGTTTCATAAATGGCTATCATTAGTTACGGTAAAAATAGTAACATTAACGGTCAGAATTTGCCTATTCAAGTTCTCTAATTCAAGACAATTCACTTCCTTGTGCTTCCTTTGCTTCTATTTTAACCTCACAGTTAAGATATTTTTGCCAACATGAATTAAATATCTGTAATATTATAAAATGCAAATCCATACCTTGTTTCTAATTTTCCTGAAAAATATAATTTTCCCCACTAATTGTATCCTAAATAAGCACTCATTTCAGCTGAATCACTTAGGACAGGCTTGTTGTTTGTTTGTATCTAAGCTTAGTGCTAATGAAATATATTGGATACTGTAGCACACTCACAAACCATGAGTCACAACACATTAGGGCATCGTGAAATCAATTTGGTGGATTATGATCAATATTAAAAAAAAAATAGAACAGAATAAAGTATGAAACACCAGAGCATGTAAAAAGGTAAGTACTGTTCCATAAACACTGTTTCTAGTGAGAAAGGGGAAGAGCAGGGGGATCCCAATGTACGTATTTCTGTGACAATGAATGTAGTTACTGGGAAGTCTGTAAAACACCTCCAGCCTGTTGATGCACATTTTAGCAGGCTATGAAGACAGACTCCGGAACCTCTACCTGATGCCCAAAATAAACAGGTGGCATAAAAAAGGATAAATGATTGTTCTCTCCTCAATCAAGTCTACCAATTTTCCTCCACAAGCAATAAAATGCTCGACTAGTATGTCTCCAGGAGAAAGTGACTTCCTCTCAGGAACTATAAGGGTCACCTTCTCAGAGATTAGATTCTATATAGCAACCCCCCCCGCAAAAGGACCATCCTCATTGAGAGTCCCCAAGGCCACTCCACACGGGAAGATTCATACATGCAAAGATTTACTACAATGACAGCGAAGTTACACAACGTATCAGAAGGGAAAAGACACTGGAGAAATCCATGCACGGCTTCCTTCTTCTCTACCCCCTCTCTCTTAACAGGGAGGGCGGGGGCACGAGCATGCTCCTCTCCCCAACAACGAAAAAGCAGTAATGCAGGCAATGGTGCTGCTCAGGGAAGCCCAGCAGAAACTCGGCGCCCCAATTTTTACGGTGGGCAGATGAGAGGGATGGTCCCTCAGGCATCCTCCTCTGCTTGCCGGCTGGGGGCAGAATTCTGCACTCCAAGAAGAAAAGCAGGTAGGTGTGAACACATTGCTCACGCCATCGAGGCAGAATAAACCACCCCTATCAGACGGAAAGGTGGAAAAACTCACAGGTTCCCAGTGGCCAGCGAAGGGCAAGCCTTGTTAGCAATTTGGGGCCTGCTATGTTAACTCTTTCCTGAAGCGATTTTCAAACCTCGCTTAAACACCCGGCTGTCTGACTGAAGCGTGCAGAACCCGGCTCTCCCGTCTACGGACACGCTTAAACACACTGCGAACAGCTTGTTGAAACCCGAGAAATAATTATGCACAGAAACAGTTTTCAGTAGGGAAGTCAGGAAGGGAGAAAACACTCTAGTGGGGAGAGCCCTCGGCTAACCCCCTCGTGGGGAGTGCCCCGACTCGTTCCCTTGTCCCAGTGGGTTTTATTCTTAAATACCAATACAGTTTGCAAATTACAAGTAGTTAGCTTTTGAAAGGTGCTAGCAGATTTCCTACTGGGATGCTAAACCAGAGATTTTGGGATTTTATCATTTAAAAAGACTACAGGACTTAAAGCTTAGATTTGTTTCCTGCCCGTGACTTCATATTCTAATTAAAGAGCATCCTCCAGCAAGCAGATCTCACAGGGTCTTTGCATATTCTTTGTCCCAGGCCTGATTACCCCAGGGGTCCGCCCCTTTTGCTAACCCCTGAGAAGGGCTGGAGACAGAGGCAGCAAGGAGACCTGGATTTCTCATATCTAAGTACAAAGTCTCAGGCTAAGAGGGGGCAGGGGTAGATGTCGATCACCCCTTCCTTTCCACAGCCCCTTCATTTCCACGGCCTCCTGAGTCTCATTCCACAGGTCTTTAAGAGATCAGCTCCTGGCTTAGGTCGCTCCTCCCTGAGGAGTCTTACCTGTCATTGGAAACTGATCTAGCACTAAAGGCCAGGCACAGAACAGGTAGCGTTCATGCCAGGGGAATAAGTTTTGTCTCCTTAGTGCCTCCTGATCCAGAGGTCTCTCACTCAGCCTAAATCACAGGGGGTCACAGCTTCCTGAGACCAGGCAGGGCAGCCCTCAACCCTTTCCTACACAGATACAAGCGCTTTCTCACACATAGGTCCTATCCCCACACAAAAGAGGCTATTTCTAATGGCCTTGTATACCTCATGCCATTTAAAGGCTTCTTTAGAAAATGGCACTATAAATCCAGTAGACCTGAAAGATCCCAAAGTTGATTGAAATGTCAAGGCTTTGTCTTATCGTTATCTTATCTGTTCTCAATCAGTATTTCCTTCAGATATTAGGTGACAGTTACACTAAACTCCCATTCACATCTCTTACCCAGAACTCCCCGGGCTGCGCTGTCTAGAGTTCCTCCATGCCCGATTTTCAAAGTCTGCTTCTTCCTCTTGGTCCATTCTGAAGAAGGCATTCCAGCTTCTGGAGAGTAATTGGGATGAAAAAGGTAATTAATTACCAAGACCAAGAAGAATGGAGTAGGGTCTTCATAAATATGGGGGGAGGGGGGTGGAGTATTTAAAACAAATGAAAACTATTATACAAATGTAACATATTTAGATTGTGACATTACTAGCAAAGAACAGATTTAAAAATGCACAGATACTCTCTAAATTACAAAGAAATAGTATTCAAAAATGAGTCATCTAGAAACTACAATTCCTTTTCTCATCATAAAAAGTAACATTTAAGAAAAGTAGATAAATGTCCATGCCAACCCACAAAAATCCAGTGAACTGCTGGTGGTAGTGGGCTGTTACATAGAGGATGACGAAAAGCAGGTAATTTTCATGCAGACAGCTAGTTTTAAAATGTCTTTCCTTTCATTTCTCAATGTCCTTTGCTCCCTAGTCGTCTTCCCCAGCACCGCCCTCACCCCCGCGCCGGTATTTAATGCTGGGAGTGCACCTCCTGCGGGGCTACTTCCAAAACACCATGTTCCCAAACCGTCTGCATTCACTGTCCTTCTCTCCCAGGCAAAGCTCCCAATTCCTTGCAGAGGCTAACCACCACAAAAGATTATTAGGAAGTAGGTAACAGTTAAGTTGCTTCTTAACCTCTGAAGCATTTAAATTTAAAAAAAGAAAAAAGAAAAGGAAAAAAGAGAATGCCAAGCCAGCCTATCTTATATCCCTATTGCAAAGACAAATTGAAGAGTTATCTGGAAGTGCTTTAGAAATGACAAAACACTCTAAGAGTAGGTAGTAGTTGTTGTTATTATTATGGCATATACAACGATATCGAAAGAATATTGGCTACTGGACTTCAGATAAGAAAGGGGAGGAGCAGAAACAGCTGTTTGGACCCCAGCCTGTCAAACCTGCCTTGTCACTACTGACATCAAGACAGAAGATACAGCAAAAGAAAATGAAAAGAGGGGACAGAGAGAGGGAAAGGCAGAAAGCAAAGCAATTGTGGACAAGCTAGATTAAATGCTCCCCCCCCCCCAAAAAAAAAAAAAAAAAACAGTGCTGGGTTGCTCAGCCTCGCCACATAATTACCACCCTACTGAGACAGAACCAGTGTCTGGAACCCAGTCCCCGTGTCACTCTCCGAGTACATCACTCCGCTGGGAAGGGCACGGCTGCTTTAATGTAAACCTGTACGGCCTGACCTGGGCTTCAACCTGTCCTTTCACTTGCAACCCATCACGCACCTCTCAGCCGTGAGTTTATAGAAGCCTTTTAGGGAACTCTTTGTATTTTCAACTTGACATTCCTTGGAGTAAGGCCTCTAAGTTTACCATCTTCTGTTTGTGTCCAAATTTACCTCTTTCTAGTCTACGGACATACTGCCCCCTCTACTATATTGGAGTTTAGCTCTCCCTGCTGGTGCCATGCACGAATGAATACTCAATAAGGTCGTTTCTAGCTGTAAAATCCTGATGTTTCCGGCCTTGAAAGATTCCAACAAAGAAGAGCAGGAATTTTAGTGTGACATGAATCAGTGTAAAGCAAGGCATGTGAATATATAGGGGCCGTGACCACTGAGCATGGCTGTCGAACCTGGCTGGCATTAGAATACGGTGCCCTGGAATCTGTGTCTTTAAGAACCTTCCTGGGCAATTATAACAGCCAGTCAGAAAGGCCTCTGGGAAGGCTTGGTCTAGCTAATACAAACACAGAGCAGGTCAACCACAGGCAATGTAGAAATGAAGAGCAGCAGTGAGAATGTCCATGTCTGACAGCCACATTGAGGAGACGCAACAGTAACCAAACCAACAGTCCTTAGCACACCAGCTGGTTACACTGAGGAAAATGCGACTCCAGTGAGGCCAACAAGATTCTGGTGGAATTTTCTTGGGAATGGGATGGGGGCCGAGGCTACCCCCGAATTTCCACAGTGGAAGTCAATCTGAGTGGTTCCCAGAAGATGGCCCAGCAATGCCCTGAAACAATGTTTAAAGAAACTTCAGTTCTCAGGCCGATTAACCAGAGCCAGGATATGGCTTTGATCCTATCAGAAACCTGTCTGAGACAAAGAATGGTAATCATTATTGAGGAACAAAAACGCCTTCAGTTAAGCTAACAAGTCAGGCCAAATGAAAGCCACCATTCTGCTGAAAGGAAACAACTCTTGACAACACCACAGAACGTCCCTGATGCGATTCCTTCTTTTCCTATCTCCTATACCACCCATCCCTACACAGGAAAATTTAACAGAAGAATGAGTAGCTATAAAACGGGAATTAAACATCTGCAGGAGCACACCTATTGCTAATAAACATTTTAATCTGTATTGTGTATGTTTTAAGTAACAAATTCTTATCAGAATGATTTGTTTTTGTACTTTAAAAAAAGTGCAAAATTTGCCAGGGGCTACCTAACAATGTAGGGCAGTTCCTTCACTGGTTTAATGGAAAGACAGGCCAGGGCCACACTCTGGAGGGCCTTCCACATGTAGCTAAATAGTTCACCACCAGAAATTACTAGGCTACCGGCTCGGCTAAGGGATGAGACGGTAGCTTTCCTCCTCACCTCTCTACAGGCTAGCACAAACCTGGTTTACTGTAAGAGCCCGATATTAAGGTTCCTTGATGCCACTGTCTGAAATGATCTACTAGGCAGATGAACAGAATCTTCAGGCTTTGCTAATTCTCTTCCAGCATATGTGACAAAACCAACAAAAAAGTAACGCTCTTAGAGGAGTGACCAAGTTATATTCAGTGTTCTCCAAAATGGAGTCCGCAGACTACTGACACCAGAATTATGTGGAGCAAGAGTTTAAAAGTACGGTTTCCTAAAAATACCCAAAACGCTCAGAATTACAATCTCTGGGAGCACAAAGGTCAGGACTTTGCACTTGCACTAGGGACTCTAAGTAATTCTTATGCCTGCTATGTGAAGACCACTGTATTAAATCTTCGTTAACAAAATAATATCTGCACTTCCAACATATTTTTAATGCAGCTTTGGGGGTAAAGAGTCAGTACTTCCTCTGGGTGGGGTTCACCGACGGCAGCCAAACAAAAGAGCTCCTCCAGGGTCAGATTACAAAAAAGTTGGTCTGCAAGTTCAAGAGCTGAGGTTTATTTGTACGTGTGCATGGGTTTTGTTTTGCTTTGATCCCCTGAGAGCGCCAGCTGCCAACTAGGCTACAGGAGTTCACGTCAGGGCGAGTCCAAACCCGCGATGCCCCAGATTTCTGTCCAGATATAAGGCAGTGGTCCTTTGCCCTTCCCTTCCTTTTACTCTTGAGTCACGAACGCGCAAAAAAGCCCAGGGTGCTCTCTGCGGCTTCCGCTCTCGCGGCGACCGTCTCGGCCTGGTCCCCACCCGGGCTGCAGTACCTGCCAGCAGCTTCTCTTTCAGCCGATTCAGCAGCTCGGCTGAAGTGGGCCCTTTGGGCTTGTGCACGGCGAATACGCCGCTCAGGGACAGGAGCTTAGTAGCCAAAGCGGCCTTGGAGACCATGGCTTCGGATCCGGTCCCGGCCGTCGCTGGCGAGGTGGCGGCCGTTGCTGCAGCTGTTTCTGCAGTTTCAGGGACCAGGGCTGTGTCTGCTGCCAGAGACGAAGACGACGACGACGACACCGCCACCGCCACCACCGCCGCCGCCTCAGCAGCAGCCATGCTTTTGAAACCCAAAACGGTTCCTCTCTGTAGTCGCACGCTGATGACGTAACAAAAATGCGCCCGACCTCCTTCGTTTCCCAGACCGCGACGCTGTGCCCCTGCGGAGAGGATTGCAAGGGCTTGTGGGAATTGTAGTATATGGCCTCCGCTGGCTGACAGGTGGCGGTGCGCTCTGATGGAGCAAGTGGTTTTTCTCCTATGAGCTCCTTTGCTTCTTAGACAGTGTGAGTTCGGCGCTGTGGGTATAATGTAGAATTTCAAATCCTAAGCTGCTGAACTGGAACACTAAATCTGTGTGTATTTTTTGGGGGAAATCTCTTCACACCTGCTCGTCGCCCTTGCAGAACTAGTAAGACCCAGCGTCCAAGAATAGAAAACTTAAAATTCTGACTTTCGCTGCGGGAACCACGGCTCCCTTGCTTCACTCAATTTATTGTGCTCTTGGATTTACAGTTCAGAATTAAAATACACCTGCATATTAGCTCTATTAGAGGAAGAAACCAACTTACTTCGTTCATTGCTATATCGTCCGTCAGTGTCCCACACGTAGTAGGCCCTTAAATAACCATTTGGAAATGAATAAATGGATCCTAGTTCTTCAAATTCCCCAAAGAAACTTCTAGGCACAGCTAATACTAAATCACATGGGCTTATTTTAATGCCCCTCAGGCATTCCACCAACCTTCCAACTACCACAAGCCACATGTAATTCTTTTTTTAAATTAATTTTAATCATTGTTCAAGTACAGTTTTCTCCCCTTTACTCCCAATCCAGCCCACCCACCTCTCCCTCCCAACTTCCCTCCCATTACCACCCTCCCCCTAGTTTTTGACCATGTGTCTTTTAACTTTGTTCCTGGGCCTCATGTAATTCTTAATCATTCTAAGATTTTTAATTTTAACTCTTCTGTGGATTGCACTCCTTGGTAACACATTGCTTAGGTATCCAAAGGCATTGCTGCAATGCATAAAATTAAACTTTGCTTTCCACATGAGGAGTCTCTAGAAGATATTCACTCCCCAGCAAAATTCAGGAACATCGTTCTGGTCCTGGCACGAGGCAGAGTGGAAACAAATTCTTCATTTTACTTCTGCTCCAAATGCATTAAAGCACATCATGAGTATGGTCAGATAGATTAAGTTTGTCTTCATTGTTTTCCCAAGTTTCTTTACAGCTACACTTCCTCCTCCTCTCACACATTCACATTGAATATCCTAATGATGCCTCTTAGCTGCTCAAATTCACCAGTTAGGGGACCCTATTTGAAGTCCAACAAACACATGAAGAACAGTATTTTAAAGATGGTGTTTATTTCCTCCTATATTTTCACCATTCCCCATTTCAACCAGATCACCAGAGATCACCAGGCTCTCATTAAACTTCTGGGGTCACAACAATACAAAGGTACTTAAAGCCTCAGAACTGTATGCTTACAAATGGTGAAAATGGTAAATTTTATGTTATGCATATTATACCACAAAGAGAAAGGCTGAAAACAATCTTTGGGAAGTTTTTGAAGGGTGCAAAGCTGAAATTTTTAAAAGGAAATCACTCTTGTGGTCTATTATAAAAGCCTAAGCTAAGTGAAAACATTATGCATGGGTAGGGCAGGGGGTGGGGTGAGGGGAGCGGTGCCCTGGAGGCCCAGAGAGAAGAGAATTATTTTGAGAATAAGGAGAAAGATTGACAGGTCCCAGGATTAGTAGATACCTGAGCCTACTTTAAGATTTTCCAGGAGGGTAGCATGACTTCAGATGGGACGGCTGCACCCTAGGGAGACAAACACCCTTTACCTTCAGCAAAGGTTTCTGTTCTCTCCTCGTGGTATAGAAGCAGGGAGCCAGGAGCTGTCCGAGAAAGTTCAAAGGAGACTTCAGCAACGATGACTTGGAGATTAGAGAGCCTTTACCCAGTGTCTAGACATCAGTAAGCTTCCCTAATTCCATTGTGACTCCGGGATGGGGGGAGTGGAGGGAGGGCAGAACTAAGGATGAAAAATAATACTTTCATTTGAATCTTCCACAAGCCCAGTGCAGAATCAGAGTTAACTTGATGAAAAGAAAATAAAGAAATGGATATTTCTTACATATTTTTATTTCTGGAATGCCAGGGAACAGCAAGATTAATTCTATTCTGCTGTCAAGTCTGTATTCTTGGCATCAAAGCACCAACCTCTAATTTTCTGAAGTAACCGACATCTCCGACATTGGACAAGCCTTGAATTTACAGGTTCTCTTACCTAATATATGTACGAGTTAGGATTCTTTGGTTGGGAGTAACAGAATTTGAATCATACCAGCTTAGAGTTTTCAAAAAGATATTCTTGAATGATTCATCAGAAGTATGTTGGAAAATTATGCAGAATCTGGGAAACTCTCTGTTGTTCTCTCTCTCTTTCTCCGCCCACATTCTCCTCTTCTGCTCCCCTCTCATGTCTTCTTCATTCTTCTCTTCTGATTTTAGCAGGCTTTTTTTCTTCTCTTCATTCTACATTCTTGGTTTAAGCCATCCCGTTTTGGTCCAATTCCAAAAACATTCAGGATGAAGTCACTCCCGGCCACCTACTAAACATAGTGCTTCCTCCATTTTATCTCTCAGCCACAGTAGTTTCCTCACTCACTTTCTTGCTTGATTTTTCTCAATGGCATATTTCATCAGACGTGCAAAATATTTACTTATTTTGTTTAATGTCTTATTTCACCCATCAGAAAGTAAGCTCCACAAGGAATTTTTGTATGTTTTATCTACTGCCTGGAATAGTGTCAGAGATATCACTCAATAAATAATTGTTGAATAAGTGAATGAATTAACATGGCAGCTCCAGCAGAAACCATGTAGATCAGGGGTGTCAAACTCATTTCCACCCCGGGCCACATCAGCCTCGTGGTTGCCTTCAAAGCTTCAAAGGCCCAAATGTAATTTCTACTCCTGGTGTAGATAGAGCAGATTTGATGCCAGTTCCCAGAAAAGTAGAGTACTGTACACACAAAATAATAGATGTATGTTCCAAGTGTACCTTACCTCATGCAGCCTCAAATGCGTTTATCTCCATTTTATATGTTTGGAACTGAGACAAAGAGAGAATAAGATTACCTAATGCCATATTATAAAATTCCAATTTTCTAGACCAACTTCCATACTGTCCTTGACTACCCATGTGCCTCGAACAAGACTCAAAAATTGATATGACTTTCAGGCTTTATTCCAAATTTCCTACTGGCTCCTCCATGGTTGCATTCCTGGGGCACTTACTGGATCCTTGCCATAGGCATGCATGCTTGGGCAAGTGATGCTGTACAAATTCTCCAACTGTTGCTCATCTGTGCAGTTTCCCACAGGTGGTAGAATCATCGAAAATAATGCTTTATGAGAACTTATAGACCATATCGTCTGGATCCCTCACTTTAAAGCTGAAGCACATAAAAAGGTGTTTCTTATAAGAAGAGAATACTAGAGATGCTCAGTATATACCATGGGCTTAGAAAGACATATATATTTTTTAGTTCAGAGAAAAGGTGGGCATGTTGCATTGTGTGAAGTTTGAGAGAACTGGAAATCTCTCAAAAAAGCTTGCTGCCATTATGAATGATCCTAATAGGGAAGGTAATTACAGAAACCAACAGTTGGCTGCATTTGGAGCTCTGCTGTGAGCATATATACCTAAAGGAAAGAAGTCATGGTTTTTATAGAGGTAGACATCTATGAAAGTGTTCTTTCTAAGGCATAAATAGTTTTAATATTTTAATTTTGACCATACAGTCATTTTGTAAATAGGAAAAGTGGTAGCAATGAAATAATGTTTTCAGTTGAGTAAAGAGTGTTTTTAAAGGATGCCTAGATGGTAAAACACTAATACTAGAAAGTATCACAAATATTTAGGAATAAGGCCAGAAAAGCTGAAGTCCAAATGATCTGGGAATAGGAAAAAAAATCCCAGAGACCATAAAAGAAAATAAAAAGGAACTTTTAAAGAAGATCAAGAGAAAGATTGATTCACTGCTTGAGGCCAATAGGATGGCAAAGCCCAAGCAAAACACCTGCTTTGCTTGACATGTCTATCAAAGGGAATGATTTTTGGATGAAAATGGGAACAGGGAACAATTGATAAGAGGACAATGGTGTCCACAAGGGGTGAAAAGATTAAACTAATTGAGGTTAGATTTCCTAGTTCAAAACTTTGTATCTTGGGATGTCAGGAGAAGGGAGATATGAGAACTTGTACAAGAGATTGCTGAAGGGAAGGCTTTCACTGACTAAACTCGTATGTATGCTGTGTGCTGGCACTTTACAGTTTCCCAGAATTTCTAGAGTAACTCTCAAGCTGTGTAGGCTGCATGACAGAACTTATAGCTAGCTCTAAGGCAACCATTATTATTCCTTATTATCATTATCACCATCGCCACCCCCATTTACAGGGGAGGAAAGTGAAACTCAGTGAGGTGATGTCACTTAACCAAGGGCACACAGCCAGCACACAGTGAGTGAATGGGTTAGGGTCTCCAAGCCCAGCTTCAGACCGGATACGCTAAAAGAACTCACAGGATTCAGAAAAGCTATAATACTCATGGGTACAGTGTATTATGGTAAAAGAGTACAGATCAAAAGCAGCAAAAGGAAAAGGTACCTGGGATGGAGATGCCAGGAGAAACCAGACCCAAGCTTCCAGAGTTATCCCCTCTTAGTGGAGTCACAAGGACAGCACTCAACGTTCCCAGCAATGCAGTGGGACAGTACCTGTGAAAGGAAGTTCACCTGATCCTTGACGTGCAGGGTTTTTGTTGGAGATCAGTCACGCAGGCGTACAGCTCCTAAATGACTAACCTACTCAGTCTCCAGCCCCCCAGACCTCAAACCAATACCACGTGGCCCAGAGCATCAGGCCTGGGAAGGCAAATATTTACCCTAAGTCATATCGTTCGTATAAACTATCCCCTCTGACTCATACAATGTAGCAGAGGCCTCAGACGAACTGAAGCATTCTTATCAGGCAAGATATGCATGGGGTTCAGAGCTTATCTCCCAGGAATCAGTCAAGGGCCAGTCTTTTCTTTGGAATGTGCAGAATTAGCACAATAACTCATCTAACCCACATGGAACTCATGCAACAACCCTAAGAAGTATCCGGGGCATGTAAAGATGAGGAAATTGCAGCTTAAAAGAATAAGCAACTTACTGCAAGTCCAACAATGAAGGGGTAGATAGACTCAGTAAAATCCAGGCTTGCCTGACTCCCAAGTCTGTGATCTTAACCAGTACTCAGTAACCACTAACCGATACAGATAGACTAGAGAGTGAGGTTGAGTTTAAATGAATTTTTACAGAAATTAACGTTAAGTCCAAAATTAAAGGTGGTGCTAAAAGCCAAGTTTCAAAGGCGAGTCACAGAAAACAAGCTTTGGAATTCACCTAAAGGAAAACGTTTGGGGGATTTCGGTCTGCATCGAGCCTCACAGGAGCACAGTATAGGGCGGCCACCAGAGCAGCTAGTGCAGTCGTGGAAGCAGCAACACAATGATTACACCTCGAGCAGCGGCTTTCAACCCTTTTCATTGCAGGGCGCACGTAGACTAATTACTAAAATTCTGTGGCACACCCAAAAATATATTTTTTGCTGATCTGACCCCCCCCAAAAAGGCATAATTTTGATTCTTTCACACCGGACGGCTATTGTTGTGTTGGCTGTTCCTTTTTTAATTTGACAGTCTCAGGGAAAAGAGGTCAGTGCCCCGACTAAACAGTCAGGTGTTACTTGTCTTAAAAATTCTTGCGGCACACCCATTGAAGGTGCGGGTCTAGAGTGAGGTAAGTGTTATCAGGTCCCGATAATAGGGCTGACTCGAGGCAATATTTCACACTCAGCTCTTTCGCTGTCTCAGAGATTCCTGGTCCTGTCTCCTCGGTTCCATAACAAGCTATCTGATGAACCATCCCCAAGAAGGTATGGTGTTAAATCAAATAAAACTACCCCTTTTGTAGTAAAAAAAAAAAAAAAAAACACAAAACCCTGCCTATCAGCAATTCCTATCTAATACTAACACCTGATAATAGTTGAAGGTGTCACGTCTCCAGGAGTTGGTTCTGGCGGAGGGATCCAAGAGACAGCAGTCCAGATTAGGGAACAGAGATCTTGTGAACATGGAAACATTCTGATTCTGGCCAAATCACACCATACCCACCCTCCATTTTCTTGACAGCTGTTCCATTAAGCTATGCCAATACCTCTTTATGCTATTGTCAACTCAGATCCATTCAAATAAATTAATGCTCCCATCTTAGCTGACTCCTTTGGCAGAAAAAGCTAGTTCACCTGCCAACGCATTAGCTGGCTCACACGACCTCTCTATCAAAAAAGCAAAATTTCACATTAATAAGCAAAAAGTAGTAGTACGCCCCCGCCCCAAGTAAGAGTTTAGGGTAGATAAATGTAAATATTTTATAGAATAAAGAAGTAGAAAAGAGGGGCCACGATGCAGAAAGACCTGAGATGACAGAAATATTTTCCAGAGTATAAAACGTGAACTCAACATTTTTTTTGTTTTTTTTAGATCCGTAAGAGATCCCTGTAGCCCTGGCTGGTGTGGGTCAGCAGACTGAGTGCCGACCTGTGAACCAAAGGATTGCTGTTTCAATTCCCAGTCAGGGCACATGCCTGGGTTGCAGGCCAGCTCTCCAGCAGGGGGCACACAAGAGGCAACCACACATTGAAGTTTCATCTCCCTCTCTCCTGCCTTTCTCCTCTCTCTAAAAATAAGTAAATAAAATATTTTTTAAATATTAAGACAAAAAAATAGAGATCCCTGTAATTACTCCTGAGCTCTCATAACGTTATTCAAAGGGCATATTGATTCCCTACAGTGTACACAATATTATCAAGGTATCTTAAGGATACTTACTACATTTTCAAATCAAACCTCTATACAATTATAAATAATGAATTTTTATTAAATGATATCAATAATATATTTATATTTTAATGTAAACTAAATATATGTGATCATACATATTGGGTGAATTACGAATACAATAAAACAGACTTCTTTGGGACTGGTCAACTTTCTTTAACACTTCTAAAGTAACACAGTACATATGATTGTGTTTATGTTATTTTTTGTACCAACATTCATTGGTACAACAAATGTTCATTATGCATTTGCTTGGGATAGACCAAGAACTAACTTCATATTTACCACTACTGCAAATAAAATCATTTAAAAACAGCTTGAGAAAGTATCATCAATATCAGTTTTTAAGTAGGCTCTGAGGGTTTGACATATTTAAAGTATTCACATTCCAAAGATAATGTACAAATTGTCTTCATTGATTAATCTATGCTATCATAAGCTGGGGAAATGTCCTGTGACTTCATTTTTTTTTAAGCATTTAATAATGATCTCCACTTGAGGAAGAGTTTAAGGCTGGGCTCAGAGACACAGGTGATGGATGTTTCCCATTACCAGGTTGAATGAAAAGCCTCTTCTCAAGCATGGACTACGCCTAGAGGCTCGCGGAGGAAGAAGGCTTTACCGCGGCCATTTGTTATCTCAAAAGTCCTGAATGCCTCAGCCTTTCCTATTACTACTTAATTGAATTTGGAAAATCATTATCTGCCTTTTAAATATTTTGCAGGTTTTTAAATGTAAGATGGATTTTGGGGGAAGGTGGGGGCTGGAGAAGGTTTGGATACATTTCTCCTAATCTGTGATTTGGTATCTATTCCCCAATTTAAAAGTAATCTGAATGTTTTGGCCAAGTTAGAGAATGAAAATGTTCTTATTTGGGGAGCCAAGGCATACCTGCATGTGTTTATTGATTATGCAATGTGTCTTGCCTCCAAAATTTCTTCATTCACGTGGTTAACCTTAAGTTGGAGAAACAGTTCAGAAAAGGCAAAGCCTGAGTATGAAATTCTAAAATTACTTTTTACTATATAACATTAAATAACATATATTATACATTTATTACTCTGTTGACTTTATATATATTATAATAGGAATCTCAAAAGCTCTGAACTGTATTCACATCTTACATCTACAATTTTTTTTCTTTTCTTTTTTTTTTTTCCTATTCTACTCTTCTACTTTGACCAAGTACTAATTAACCATCAACGCCCTGGTCATTCTCCGCCAAAATAAAATTTACTTCTACTTCACAGAGTTTCTGAAAGGAAAGAAAACAATTCTCTCTTTGTTCAGTTAAGATCCTAACTCAAACTCAATATTGCTGGGCCCTTATCTGTTTCTTCAACTATACAACGGGAACTTCAAGTTCACATCTGGTTTGTGAATAGACCATGATGCCTCGGTCAACGGCTGGACTGAATTATTTTAGTTTATCCAGCTAAAAGTTATAGCCCACCTGCAGGGGAGGAAAAAGGTTTTTCTAACCCTCTTAGGGTCCCTGGCTGGGTGTGAAAATTAAACTGACAAAGACAAATTAATGGGAGAAAAGCTCGGAGATTTTAGGGATTTTTTACACATGCAGGAGGGTCATCACAAGAGAATGAAGACCCAAAGTGACCAGAGCAGGAAGCTTTTATACCTTTTAGACAAAGAAACAATAAATTTGTGATGAATTGACAAGACAGAGTGCTTTGGGCTAGAGGTTATGAACCGTGAGGAAGTAGCTAGGAAGAAAAAGGTTTAACGAGGTTTGTTTGTGTAGATTTCTCAGTCCCAAATTCTCCTCTGTGGTGATAAGGTCTTTTCTCCTCCAGGTACAGGAGGGTACCTTTCACCCCGGAGATTTATCTTCTGCTTTCAGGGAGAAGGAGATTGGTGGGTGTTGGTATCCAAGTGGCCTTCCTTCTCTACCATTCTCAGATGCCAAGGAGCCATATTTTGGGGTAGCATGTCCTGAACCTCATCACACCCAACACATTTACCTTTCATAATAACTATTCCAGGGGGGACATCTCCCTGTCTATCTCTCTTTAATATATTTAGCTTTTAGAATGATATTGAGATCCTGCTACCAATACCAAAATATAAATATTCTGTATTTTATCAGAAAGCCAGGATACTCATGGTATTCATTAAGTTGCCAATCCGTATAATTCATCAAACAGACAAGCAAACCCCTATATGAAATTTTAGCTTTGATTTATTTCAGAGTTTAAAACAAGCCATCTCTTTTTATTAAATACATGTATCTAATATTTACATATTTCTTGTCCATAATTCTATTTTCTGACTACCATGAAGGCACATTTATTTCACATGCCAGCAGATAGCAGATACAGATGCCGGGCAAGCATTTTTAGACATGCTGTCATTTTATGGAGAGATACTTTCTTTTCTGATGAACAGCTTCAAAAGCAGCTACATAGCCTTGCCCCTTCCTCATCTCCCCCGCCTCTCAGAATTTGTCAGTGCACCTTTGTAACCTGCCTGCAGAGAATTATAATCTGCCTTGTGACGCTGCCAGCCATTCATCTTCCTCCCGTTTGCGGGACTGAAAGAAGAGATCCCTAGAGCACGCTCTCCCCCGGCCTCCGAGTCATCCCGTTGGCTCCCCTCCTCACAGAGAAAAGAACAGCCTTGTGCTCTCACAGCGGGCCTCCGGGGGCAAGGCCAGCCCCGCAACACAATCCCTCAGATTTTTCCGTGAAGGATGAATGCTTGTCACGCTACCCAGCAGAAAATCGACCCTATCAACTCCAGTGAAAGTGTCGCTATAAGCAGAAGACGTCTGAAAATAAGGAAATGACATCTTCAATTGAAATCTGAACTGTATTAGCGTTCCGGGTGTGTGGAAAGATCTCTCCTAAAAG
Organism: Tonatia bakeri; assembly: GCA_004024845.1. Taxonomy (NCBI): domain Eukaryota; kingdom Metazoa; phylum Chordata; class Mammalia; order Chiroptera; family Phyllostomidae; genus Tonatia; species Tonatia bakeri. The sequence continues at coordinate 1,174 of PVIA01016527.1, read as the reverse complement.
CTTTCATAAAGTAACATTTTCTGCCAGCAGCAGCAGCATTTCATCACCAGCTGGATAACCGACCGACTCCGTAAACGCATGACTTCCCTTAGAAGTCGTGAATAAGCCCATTCTGATGCCTGGCACATAAGCTGTCTGGATGTCTTTCTTGGGTACCAAGTTCTATGTCTATATTCTGCCCACAGCAGAGCCCTGAGATCATTGGATAGCCTTGCATTATTTCCTGAAACGCTCACCATGGTCGGGGAAAGAGAACGACTCTCGATCAACACGTATACTGGTACCACTTACCAGCACACAAATGATACCATTTGAAAGCATCTTCAATGTCCATCTCATAATTAAAGTTACTAATAGGTCCATACTTAATTCTTTTTTTCATCAAGTAATATAGATTAAAACTCAGAGGAGACTTTTGCCTCATGCATCACTGGTCACAAATTGTTTCACTGAATGTTCACCAAATGCCCTCTGTTCCAGGCAGGTGCCGGAGGAGCTGTGGGGAGGGTGGTCTCCCACGAGTGTCTGTGCTCTCACAGTGACAGACGAGTAAGCAGTAAGCAGTTTATCAGTGCAGGAAAGAGAAAAGATCTATTCTGGGTATCTTAGTGGTGTTCCTGGAAATTCATATTGATATCTCGTTAACATGATTTAAATGTACATATGTGTATTCAAAATGACCTAAACCAGTGCTTCTAAAACTACTTGCGATAAAGGACCAGTTTTTTAAAGTGCTTCATCCATGTAGACTGATACTTCTGTAAAATACAATAAAATGAACTAGGAAAATCAAATTTTTTTAAATCCCAAAGTATGGCAAATATTATTATTTCAATATGTTTTATACATTATTACTACTCTTTCCAGTTGCTGTGAAAGTTTCTAAGTGCTTACTCCCAATGTCTGTATTCGTCTCATCACACACTTGTAAGACATAGTTTACCCACCGGCTCTGGTCTGCAGAGCAGGCTCTAAGTAGCACGGATCTACACCATAGTCTTTTGTGCTTTGTACAACCTAAGGCCTTTATGTCGCCTTCATGAATTGCAATCAAAGCAAGGTACCTAGTTTCGCAGACTTCCCTTGTTAGTGTGGTGATAAATATTTCACAGCCCAGTGCTCATCTTTTCCTTTCTTCAAACAGAATATTATTGTGGAATGAACATTGGCTTTG
>PVIA01016526.1:0-18576 GCA_004024845.1 Tonatia bakeri | reverse complement strand
GCGTCTATATTTATCTTTATGTTTAAAGGTATATAATCAAATGAAACATATTCTTCACCCTTCAGGGTACAAACTGTGGCACTGGTGGCAGGCTCTTCTGCTTCTCTTTTTGATACGCTTACTCTTGGGAATTTTCATTCCTTAAGCCAACAATTATTTACTCATCATGTACAATAGGCCAGTCTTTTTTCCTAGGCTTTGAGGGTATATCGAACATGAGCAAACAACACAAAATTCCCTCTCCTCCTGAATTTCCTTACAGGAGGGGGACACACACACACACACACACACACACACACACACAGATTTCTCTCTCTCTCTACACACACACACACACACACACACACACCTCCATCCACCCAGTCATCACTGATGCTGTGGAGAAAAACAAAGCAGAGGGATAGGCGAAGCTGGAGCAGAGGGCAGATGCAGGGGGTAATTTTAAATAATGCGATCAGAGAAGAATTCATTGAGAGGGGTGACTTTTTAACTGACATTAGGGAACAGAGACGGAGGGAGAGAGAGAAACATCGATTTGTTGGTCTACTTATTTATGCATTCACTGGTTGTTTCTTACATGTGCCCTGACCGGGGATCAAACCTGCAACCTTGGTGGATGGGGACAATGCTCGAACCGACTGAGCTACCTGGCCAGGACTGAGAGGGTGACTTTTAAGCAAACATTTGAAGGGGTGAAGGAGCAAGTCACGAGGTCCATCTGCACAGGCTGAGTAAACAGCAGCACAAAGATATACAGTCTTCACGGAGAAGCCAGAAAGCAGGCGTGAACAAGAGTAGAGAAGGGCGGGTGACAATATGGACATCAGGTCCAAGAGTTAATGTTAGCTAAATGGTGTTTCTGCCCTGCGTTGTGAGCAGAGGAAGGCTAAGACAGATGTAACGTCTTAAAAGAATCATTCCTACTGATGTACTGAGGACAGACCGGGGGTGGGACAAAGCAGGAGAAGCCAGGCAGCTCCTGGGATAACCCAGGTGGGAGAGAACGGAGGCTCGCCCTGGTGCGTAGCCGCCGAGGCTGGATTCTGGATCTACATGGAAGCGACAGCAGACACGGTGTGCGGGGAAGGGGAAGTGGTGTGTGAAAGCGGAGTCAGGAAAGACTCCAAAGTTTTGGGCCCCGGCAACCGGAGGGATGCAGTTGCCACTGACTGAGATGCAAAACACTGCAAAAGAAAGAGGCTTCTGTTAAATTTTGGACATGTCATGTTTAAGATGTCTGTGAGTCAATCCAGAGGAGATGATGGCAAATAGTCTTCTGCACGTGTGAATGGGGACTTCAAAACCAAGATATGCACTGAAGACATGAGTTGAGAGTAATGAACCTAGAGAGATGTGAAGTCAGGAGACGAAAGGACAACGCCGAGAAGGGGACCAGGAGCAGTGTGGAGGAGGAGAGGCAAGGCCTGAGCCCAAGGCCCTCCGAAGTTCTGGGCCCGCACAGACTGGAGGGACAGAGGTAGGAGGGGCGCTTTCCTTCCAGCCTTTCACACCTGTTCCCCTTCCCATCACAAACTCCCTGAGGGCAGATTTCTGCAGCTACAGAGCACCTGGCACACAGCAGGGACTGACTGGTTTCCATGGTCCATGTTCTAAGCTTCCTCCTTCAAGGATTTCAGGCGGCAAATTGGCGCTTCCAGAAGCTCTGCCATCTCTGCGGCTCCCACTGTCTGTGCCAGCACAGATTTTATGTAGCCTGGGCATGACCCTCAGAACCTAGGCCTATGTACGTGGCCAGCAAAGACTGTTCAGTATCAGCTCAGCCTGGATGGGAATTAGGCCTGAGTTTGTATTTAGGGCATCTCCATATGGACGTGGTTGTGGGCAACTAAACTACTACAGGCAAGGATTTATTCTGAGTCATCAGGAGCCATCTGAAAACATTTACCATTATTATTTCTAATTCCTGGTGGGCAGTTCAGAACAGAGGCTTATGGGTTATTTATTTTCATCTAGTTTGAGGAAAGAGAAAGTCAGAAACAAGTGAAAAGAACCAGAATAGGCAAACTTTTGGGGTTTTAGGGCTGTGAATCCAGAGACTCGGAGGAAAGCACTTTCTGTTTTTCTGGGAACTGCTACACGCTGGGACTCTCACACAATTCCCAGGCTTGACTCTGGAGAAAGATACCTCTAGGGCCCTGCCCTGTTATAGGTGCTCTTCTGCCATTAGTAGGAAATGACTTTAAAAGAACTCTTTTTTTTTTTTTTTGGTCTTAAATAGAGTAAGCATCACCAGCTTACCTTGCACCCCTCAGGTGTCATTCTCTAGCCCTCAAGTCCCAGAGCTCACCTTTTGTTCTTTCAGTTTAATTCTGATTTCAATAGGTAGGTGAACTTAATGTTCTTCAATTCTCCAGCCTTCGGGATGCCCTGACACCCCTTACAGCAACTAGCCTATTACGCACTAACCTTCAGCATCTCGGAAGACGGGTGAAACTTCATCTCTTGTCCGACTTCCCACCCTGAAACCCCCAGATCCCACATATGCACGCCCTCGTTGCCTGTCACCTCTTCCTGGCGACTGCCCTTTCTCCACAGTGTCTTCACCAGACAGTATAGGAAGCTAACACCATTCTGTAGCCTTTAACAAAACTTGACCGAAGGCTTAGGAAGGAAAGCGGAACACCTGATGTCAGGTATCCACTGTTTTCGGATTCCACCAGCCCTGCGTCTACAGTGGTGGAGCCTTCCTTTTTTCACTCTGCTTCACCACCAGACAGGAGCCCTCTTCAGGAAAGCCCAAAGCGTAACCAGAGGACCAGACAGTATCACAAATTAACCCATCACAGACCTGGTGATCCAACCCCCAAGGAAGACAACTGTTTACATCACTGTAAGTCTGGAAGTTCAGAAATCTGCGGACCTAGAATAATAGTATTTTGGATTTTCTTTGCATAGCAGAGAAAAAAAATGCTATCTGTCTGCTCAACTCTGTGAGCGTACCACTTCTTGGTTCCACCCTCATGTTGTGACTCCTCCAGTATGGCCCAGTCATCCCCAATCACCACGATTGTGGTTTAACCCAAAGTCTCTGAAACTCAAGGTTGTTGTGAGGGGTCAAGTAGACAACACATATAAATACTTAGTACACTGGTATACACTAAGTGGTTAATAAAATGATAAAAATCTGTCATTATTTTTCATAACCAACATAGCATTTTACACGTTACCTGTGAATGTTCCAGAATGACAGTCCATTACTAAGCCTCTATGAATAGGAGCTAAATAGTCATCATCTTTTTATCTTCTGGAACTTCTAGCAAATGACGGGCACTCAGTAAATGTAATTTTGAACGAATATTGCTCCTCTTAGCTCAAAAGTATTCAGAGTGTCTGAGATAGGTTCTATGCACGATACATAGAATTTTAAGTAGTAATTCCTGTCCTCAAGAGGTTTATAAAGAAGTACATAAACAATGTATAGTACAAGACAAAGTTTAGTGACATGAGAAGTTAAAAAACGCTGAAGAGAGAGATCCAAATCTGAACAACGGTAAAGAGCAGGGGTTCTTCTATGTGTGTTCTGGGAAACCCTTGTGCAGGTGTGGAGAGCCTTTCACAGGATCCACAAGGTCACCACGATTTTTCAAAATAACACTATGACGTTATTTATCTTTTTCATTCACTCTCCCCAGGAGCGCTCATCGGAGTATCTGGTGCTCCAAGGCCCACGCTAGCGCAACAGACCGAGTGCAGAAGCACATGAACGGAGCCAGCTCTCTGCAATGGAGCCAAGACATGGAGATCTGCAAAATGGCAAATGATGTGGCTTTTCTAGTTGTCTTTCTTTTGCCATGAAAACATGTTATTTCTTTTAACGTGCAATGGGTTATTCTTTTAAAGTAAGTTAATACTTTCAATTTTTCTTAGTTTTAATTTCTAACATGGCAAAAATCAGTATGTGCTGTATGTATGTAACATATAGAACCCACGCAAAAACCTCTCTGGGTCCTCAACAATTCTTAAGGAGTTTCTCAGGGGCATCCAACCCTGCGGCCCAGGATGGCTGTGAAAGGGGCCCAACACAGAATCGTAAATTTACTTAAAACATTATGAGATTTTTTGTGTGTGATTATGCAGAGCAATATATTTGATGTGTGGCCCAGGGATGCCACAAGGTTGGACACCCCTGGAGACCAAACATTCAAGAACCACCAGTACAGCGGTCCCAAGCCTGGTGACAGGAAAATAGTTTCACTTATAGTTTAACGTTCACAGTGAGCTCAAGAAGCCAACTTGGTGAGCTGATTTGATGGAGGAAGATGGTGAGTTTAGCTCCACTTTTCCCCACCATCCTTCTCTCCCGTAAGAAGCTTCATCATGAACTCCGGCGCCCCAAACCCTTCACTCTCGTTATCTCTTTACCTGCACTTCTTCCTAACCTTCCTGAGGTCTCCCAGGCCTGTGTCCATATCCCGTTGGTTTGCACTTGAAGTCCTTCGGAATTTTGCCCTATCATAATGGTCTCCAGAGAGCCTTCCTGCTCTCAATATCCTCCTCGGTCAACCTCCACTTCTCTTTCTCAGCCCCAAGGGAGAAGCGGAGGGAGAGGGTGTCAACACCGGGACCCAATCTCGAACCTCTCGCATGCGCAGCCCTTTCCTGGGTTAAAGCTCTCTCTGCAAGGTTACCGAAGTGCTCCCTGACTCCCTTCCTCGGGGCTCCTTCCCCACCAGCGGCCCCTGCACGTCCTGTGCGGCCACCGCGCGCTCCCGCACCAGCCTCGGTCCTCCCACCCCAGTGCCTACCGCGCCGTGCTCGCGCGCCCCCCACCCAAGTCCGCCTCCACGTGACGCCGCCCCTGCGCCCCAGGCGCCTCACCTTAGCCGGAGGCGCCCCCGACTCCCCGCAACCTCGGCCAGCCTCCTCCAGCCCCGGCCCTCGGGCGCTCGGTCCAGGCTCCCGCTGAGCTTCCGCAGCAGCGGCTCGGGAAGACGGTTGATGGTCGCGCTGCCTGGAGCGGGGAGCGGCGACCCCGAAGGTGCGACCAGAGGCAGCTGCGAGGCCGGGGGCGACAGGGCCTGCTGCGGCTCCCCGCACTGCGGCATCTCCCGTGCAGGCGACCCGGCGACTGCCGCGGCTCCCGCCGGCCGCATCGCGAGCGTCGGCTCCAGTGCACCTTCCGCTCGTGCCCTCGCTCGCTCGAGTGCTGCGGTGGCAGGGGCGGAAGGACAAGCCGGCGGCGCGGCACCGCACACGGAGGAGGAAACTCCGCTCCCGCCCCGCCGAGACAGGTTTGCTGCCGGGAGCCGGGTGGACCGGCCGCGGCGGCCGAGACGAGGAGGCGGTGCTTGGGCGGGGGCGGGGCCGCCCACTGTGCGCGCGTGCGCGCCGCCGCGCCGGCCTCCGGCTCCGCACGAACTCCGCCGGCGGAGGCGCGCGCTTCAAACCCCGGGAGGTGGAGTCCTGGGTCGGCAGGAAGGGTCGGGTGGTTGCCGCTGGAGGAGGAAGCGGTGGAGGAACTACGCCCGGGCGGCTCCTCTCCGGCGAGGAAGCGTGCGGCGTCGGGGCTTCCCGAGACCGTGGGAGGATTGGATGATTGCCCCACGCCGAGGAAGGGAGCGCTCGGCTCTCTGTCGCCGGCCCCGGCCCCGGCCCCTTGCTTCAGCGCCGCGCTCTGCTGATTCAGTGACTTGCGTGTGCCGGGCGACGTCACCGCACCCGCATTGGGCAACCTCGGCGGAGGCTTCCTTGTTTTAGGGATTGACGTGTGTGGCGCTGTTAAGGGAAGTGGTGCTAGACTCCAGATACTTAGTAGAAATTGTCTGAAATCTGTGCCTAGACATAAAAAATGAAACAAAACAAAACTGGGTTGTGGCGTATTTTAAACATCTTGGAAATAATAATAATAAATAATAATAATTATTATTATTTTAGCAGGAATCGCCTGGTTTCCTCCCAGGTCAGACTGCTACCCACAATCTTCATAAATCAAAGCAGGCATCCTTTTAGAGATTGCCCTCCCCTGGAAGGGTCCAGGGTAGATGAGATAAGCGCTGGCTGCACCTAAGCTCACTCTCCCAATGGTAGCAATCAGTGTTCAAGGTCGTTGCCCCACTGAAGACTATAGTGTCGTCTGGGGACGAAAGCAGCAATTTACAAAGTGTGAGCAGCCAGATAGTTCCCAGACTCAAGGTTTCCTGGCCCAGTTTCTGGTGCATTAGCTTTTTCATCGCAGGACTGCAGGATTTTCTGTAGCACCAAGTTGTACACCCAAATTCTCACTGCCCGTTGGCGAGGTAGTTGCTTCGTATACAGCCTCCACCACATTTTAGCACAAGTAATTACTGTACCTTTTCATCACTGCTAACTACAGAGTTCAGAATGCAATATAATGGCTAAGTGTATGACCTTTGGATCCAGGAAGATCTGCTTGATTCTAGTTTTAAGTCCCTGAATAAGTTTCTTAATTCTCTGCCTCATCTGTTAAAATGGGACTGAATATGTGAGAGTTGTTACCAGAATTAAAGGAATTGTTGTATGTAATGCACTTCACACTGCTTGGCACAGAGCAGCTAATAAATGATAGCTATTATCCTTGCAAATGCAAAAGCTCGTTTCGTACTCAGTTTGCCTTGGTCTGGAAGAAGTAATGCAGTGTGTATTAGTACTCTCAAAATTGCCAACGCTAATTTCGGGAATACTATAATGAACAGCAATTCAGCTCCCTTTTCTATATACCGACAATTATGTTTATAGAAATATAAGAGAAAAACAGACTGGATATCTGGCTTTTAAATGCTCCTTGAAAGTCCATGCTCATCTATAGATAATATACTTGGGAGTCCTTCCTCATTAGTTGAAAATGACACAGATCTTTGTGAATCCATTGGCAGGAAGCTTGGGGTTTCATTCTATGGAAATCCACTGATGTAATCTTCAAGACACTCACAACTCTGGAAACTGACTCAGATTTCTTTCTTCATTTACACACTTTGTCCCTAGATAGTACTTTAACTCTAAAAATGCCAAAACAACGTATTAGCTCCTGTTTGGATAGGTTTTCAGAGGCCCAGCTCAGGAGAAAACCTGCAGGACTTGGGATCTGTACACAACAGAGGGAAAGGACACATGGGTCTTGTGACTCGAATGGCATTCCTTGTCTCCTTCCCTTGTTCGATGCCCTGCACCTGTGTGATCTCGGACTCAGCCTCTGGGTGGAGGCCCCTGAGTCCACTCTCAGCCACAAGGATCTCCACATCCCTTATAGCCCATTCTTGCCGGCATCTCCCAAAGGTTGAGGGGAATTTTTCCATTTTGATTTTGACTTTGGAATAGTACCTAAGTATTTCACTAGTATTTCACACTCTTCCTCCACAATGAATCATGCGTGACAAAGACTAACTACATGCACTTGTCTACATATTTACTGGGTGCCTACATGTGCCAGGCTCTGTACCAAATACTATTAACTGGTGGTTGGGAGAAACATCGATTGGCTGCCTTCTGTACACATCCCAACTGGGGACCCAACCCACAGCCCAGGCATGTGCCCTGACTTGCAGAATGATGCCCAATCAACTGGCTGGGGCTGGGCTTTATTTATTTTTTATTTTAATACATTTTATTTATTTATTTTTAGAGAGAAGGGAAGGGAAGGAGAAGGAGAGGGAGAGAAACAACTGTCAGCTGCCTCTCACATGTCCCCAACTGGGAACTTGGCCCACAACCCCGGGCATGTGCCCTGACCAGGAATCGAACCAGCGACCTTTTGGTTTGCATGCCGGCACTCAATCCACTGAGCCACATGGGCCAGGGCTAGACTTTATTTTTAAAGAGCAGTTTTAGGTTCACAGCAAAGTGGAGGAGAAGGTACAGAGATTTCCCACATTCCCTCTGCCCTCGCATACACATAGCCTATCCCATTATCAACACCTCCCATTAGAGAGGTATGGTACATCTGTTCCAGCTGATGAACCTACGCTGGTACATAGTAATACCGTAAGTGCATATGTACAGGGTTCACTTATGGTATACATTCAATGGGTTTAGAAAAATTTATGATGACATGTACCCATCATTATGCTACCATACAGAGTATGTTCACCGTCCTAAAAATTCTCCATGCCCTATCTAGTCATCCCTTCTCCCCCTCAACCCTTTGAGGCCACAGGTCTTTTTACTGTCTCCATATTTTTGCCTTTTTCAATGTCATATAGTTGGAATGAAACAGCCCTTTCAGATTGGCTTTTTTTCACTAATATGCATTCAAGTTTCCTTCATGTCTTGATAGCTTATTTCTTTTTAGCACTGAATAATATTCCATTTTCTGGTTGTACCACAATTTATTCACCCACCAAAGGACATCTTGGTTGCTTCCAAGTTTTGGCAATTGTGAATAAAGCTACTACAAACATCTGTGTGTGCAGGTTTTTGTGTGGGCAAAGGTTTTCCACTTGGTGGGGTAAATATCAGGGAGTATGAATGCTGGGTTGTATGGTAAGAGTACCATATTTTTTTTCAGACCGTAAGACGCGCCTAGGTTTTAGAGGAGGAAAATAGGAAAAAAATTTTTGAAGCAAAAAATGTGGTAAAATATTTAAAAACATAAATAACATAATATTTCACCAATATAAATGTAAGCAGAACTCAACAGCAGCATTAACAACCATTATTCCTCCCAAATTGGTGGGGGGGAGCCCAGGAAGGTACATTTTATAGCCTAAAAAATACAGTATGTTAGTTTTGTAAGAAACTGCTGAAATGTTCCCCCGAAGTTGCTGTACTCTCGTGCATTCCCACCAGCGGTGAGTGGGGGTAGCTGTTGCCCCACCAGCCGGCAGGCATTCGGTGGTGTCAGTCTTCCAGATTTTGGATAGGGCAGGGTTTTTGTTTTGTTTTGTGTTGTTTTTTTAAGAAAGTTAAAATCATGACTTTGGCAACAAATGCACAATGAAGACATGTCACAGATTTTATTTAACACATTAGTGAACTAGAGAACCAGAAAGCTGTTACTACTACTTCAAAGGAGAATCTAAAAACAAGATAAAAATGTAAACCCTGGAGGATACTGAAATGAATTAGCTTAATGGATGCAAAACTGGCTTATTCCACAGTGGGGGAGGGATATCAGTTACACCTCCACGGAAAGAATTTACTTACTTAAAGTTAAGTGTTATTTGCATTAGTATCAGTTTTTTACACCTTCTGTTTCTCAGAGTTGCAAAATAGCAAGTCAAAGGCAATGAAAGGCATAGATTAATCTGGACAGATGAGCTAGTTACGATACCCAACTATACATTTTAGTCTTTGTCAATTTTTCTTTCAGCACTTACAGTACAAGTTGGACTGACTCCACTCTCTGCTCCTGGCAAGGAATGGGAGTGATGAGTAATCTGTTGGCAGCAAAAAGGTGTGTGAAAATACCGAGGGAAAGTACCCTGTGGAACAGCAAGAAAAACAAATCCCTCATATGCAGGGTGACTCCCAAGGGCTCTCAGTGATGTTCAGTGATGCTTTCTGAGATGGGAGATGTTCACATGTGCAACGCACTGTCTTTTCTTTTCAAGAAGACATAGCTGAGCTCTATGTTATGATAGAATCATACAAGATATCACGATAGATACGGCATTATGATAGGGAGAGTCTCGAGCCAGGTCTAACTGATTATCTACAAAGCAAGTCATCCAGAGACTATGATTCTTAAAGGATCAGTACTACCAAATCCCTGGGGACACAGTTCAACTTAAGGGGGGAGCTACAGTTGAGGTGGTATTTCTGATGGCCATGAGACACTTTGGCGGGGTTTTCAAAAGGGCACCAACTCTATGCATCCACCCACTAGTCTTTTGACTTTGTGACAATAACAACTGCCTTGGGCTACGATGCCACTGATGAGGAAGTCATTCAGTACTGCTTATCAGCTACTACCAGTCAGTACTCTTAGAATGTCAGAGGGATGCTGGCCACAGCAGAGTCCTTATCCCTGACTACGCATAAAAATCACATGAGGGGATGACGGTTCCTCAAAAAGTTAAATATAGAATGACCATATGATCCAGCAATCTCCCTTTTTTTTAGTGTCAGAATTTCCTTCCTTTCTAAGACTAATATTTCACTGTGTGTATACAACACCCTCTGCTTATCCACTCAACTGTTAATGGACATTTGGGCTGTTTCTACTCGTGGCTATGGTGAATAACGCTGCCGTGAGTATTAGTGTACAAGAATCTATTGGAGTCCCTGCTTTCAGTTCTTTGGGGTAAATACCCAGTATGGATAAACCTGGAAATCATTATGCCACGTGAAACAAGCCAGTCACAAAAGGACAAATAGCAAAAGATTCCACTTATATGGATTACCTAATGGAGGGAAATTCTCAGAGACAGAAAAGAGGACAGGGGTTACTGGGGGAACCAGAAGAGAGGAATGGGGATATAGTGTTTAATGGGTGGAGAGCTTCTGTTTGGTGTGATGAAAAAGTTCTGGAGATGAACCAGGGTGATGGTTGCACAACATGTAAATGTACTTAATACCACTGAATTATATACTGAAAATGGTTAAAATGGTAGATTTTATGTCATGTAGAGTTTCCCACCTACACACAAAAGAATCACTCAGGGAACCGTACAAACATACTGGAACCCAGGCCACGGCCCCAGAGACTCAGACTTCAAAGGGCCTGGTGTGGGGCACAGGCAGCAGCAGGCTTCAAGTCCTCCAAGCGATTCCACTGTGCAGCTCAGCCTTGTCCGTACATTAGGATACTTTGGGGAGTTTCAAAATACTCTGATGTCTGGGTGTCACAGCCACGATCCTTACTTAGTTGGCTTGGGGATGCTGCCTGGTTACTGGGATTTTTTTCTTAATTCCCCATCTGATTCAGTTACTATGCAGCCAAGTTGAGAGCCGTTGCTCCAGGGCAGCCATTTTCGACCTTTTTCTCCCCATGTGTGTCACCAGGGAAAAAAATGTTGAAAACCGCTGTCCTAGGAGAACCTGGCACCTCTGCCTTGCATCTCACCTTTGGAGAACGAGAACTTCGGTTTGTCAGTGATGCGGTCAAAGGCATAGTGGGAAAGGCGCTTCTGACAGCGGTCGAAGGGCACAATTCTCTAAGGCCACCTGGTTCTCTTTCCCTTCCCCAAGTCAAGGTTGGAAGTGGGAGAAGCAGAGAAGACTAGTAGGGGGCCCAGGAGAAAGGGGTGAAGATCCATCTCTTAAGAGAGAAAGGCGCTTTCTTCTTCCAGGCATTCAGCTCCCAGCAGCTTCTCTTCTGGGCACTGCTCCCCACTCCGTCCTCAATCCCCGCTTGAATTCCTCTCCCTCCACTGGAGGTGCTGAGAGCTGACCTGTTCAGCCGGGACTCCAAAGATCCAGAGCTGTTAGGAGCATCCCAGTCAAAGGACCATAGGCCTGGGGCATGAAAAATTAGCCAATTTACCTTCACCAGATCATTCAGATGGTGGCTATACACCACACCCTCCTCTGATGGATCCTGACTTAACCTTCGACACTCTTTTTAAAAAATTTTATTATTTATTTATTTATTATTTTTAGAGAGGGAAGGGAGGGAGAAAGAAAGAGAAACATCAATGTGCAGTTGCTGGGAGCTGTGGCCTGCAACCCAGGCGTGTGCAATAATTGGGAATCGAACCTGCAATGCTTTGCTTCGCAGCCCACGCTCAATCCACTGAGCTACGCCAGCCAGGGCACCTTTGTCACTCTTGTCTTCTCTGGTGTTTGTATTTCTGTTCTTCTGTATAAGTGCTGGCTCAGTCTGCTTATTAGGTCCTGCTGCATCCTGCCGTCTTATTTGGGACACCAGCCTGAGGTCCTTGGGACCAAGGCCAACCAGACCAGGAGTGAGGTGGGGATTTAGACATGCAGCTGAAAGGCAAGGTGGGATCAGGTGGCACCTGAAAGATGGGGAGTCTGGACAGAGCAGAAGGAGCCACCTCTGCTCTACGCCTTGAGGTCAAGTAGTGGTCCCTGCTAGTCTATGCCACTTCATCAAGGCCGAATTCCACCATAATGATTTTGGCTGATGACTTCGCCAGTGGTGGAGACAGTGCATGTATCTGCACTGTCCTCGGCATAACATGTCCCTCTTCCATAGATACGTCCATCCCTAGGAACCAGGCAGACACTGGCAGGCGGACTCAGCATCCCAGGGCCTGACTGTCCCTTTGGATGCAGCTGATGGAGGACAAAGTACAAAGCAGGACCCGTGTTTTCTAGGAGCCTAGGCTCTGATCGAGGAAATCTATAAACATGAAAAAGTGGCAAAGCAAGGTTTTGGACCTTAGGATTTCTGTATTATTGGGACACGGAGTTCAGTAATTTTCTAATGGCTTTTATCAACGGGACTAGAGGTGAGCCCAGAACAAAGAGAAATAACCTTCTAGGATCAGGAACGGTGGACTCAGGGATTGGAAGGAATTCAACCAGTGAAGGTATAGTTCTTTTCTGGGCAATAAGCGTATAATTTAATATTATAAAAGATGTGGCAATTGTGACCATGCTCAGTAAATGACGACATTAACCTTTGCAGGTGAGCAGACTCAGGGGCAAAGATAGTCAAACATGTTAGTGCTGGCCCTGCTCCAAGCTCCCAAGGATGACCTGTCCTCGTTTCCTGGGGTTTCTGATAGAAGGACCTTACCAGACTCTGCACAAGGTGTTAGAGGCCAAGAGTGGATTCAGAAGTCCTGATTCCTTGGGCTGTCCATTCAGAGTCTGGGGATTCCTTGGCACAGTGCACGGAGGTCACATTTGGTGGGTCAGGTTGGGGGTGTGGGATAGATGGTTTCTACGGGTCCTTCCTTCTGGGGTTCTAGGTGGAAGGGCGTTAGGTCCCCGATTGGGGAGAGCAGGTGAACAAGGACAGCCAGCTGGGGAGGGTGGCCGCTGCTCCCGGATTGTGGAGAACTCCAGTTAAGCAAAGTCAGGCGTAAATAAGATTATTGGTGTGGGGAGAAGGGCAATATTTAAATGACCACAAGTTCAAACTGTAACACTGTAGTTACAGTAAATGCTAAAATTAGATGTTGAGAACAAGTAGTTATTTCAGGAGGATGGGCATGGTATCCCGTTAAAACGCGAGTAAGATTTGTTAGTTGGCAGAAAAGGAAAAGGGAAAAAGGTGCATGTCTAGTTGAGCCAACAGCTGAAATTATACTTAAGGCCTTTGTACACATTCGTTACATGCTAATCCTTATAGGCTAATTATTAATTAAGCTCATCTGTAAAACAACCTCAGTGAAAACTTTGCACCATTTTTGCAGGAGCCTAGTTGAAATCAAGAGCAAAAGGACATTTATTTAAAATAGTCTATAATTTAAGCCTTTTGCTAAGCGACCTTCATGAGTTCTACTCAAGGAGGTTTTGCTGTAAATACATCAGAGTTCTGATGCTGTTGGAAATTTTGATGCTATCTTAATAAACTAAGCAATCAAGAATTATTTAATAAGAACGAAAACAACGTGAGATGCAGGTACATGCAGTAGTCACTTATTTAACACTAGCCTCATGTCGTGTCGGCCCCAAGGAGCTCCTTAGCTGGCTTCACCCAACACCTTCGACTTCAGATGACAACCCTGAGGCTGAGGGGGGTTCATCGTCTCTTCTTGAACCTCTACCATAGTACAGCTCCCAAAAGGTGCCCCCTGGGCCAACAGCATCAGCTTTTGGGGAATTGCGGATTCTCCGGCCCCACCCACACCTTCTGAACCGGAAGCTCTGGGGAGGAGCCCAGCCACACTGGTGTCACAAGCCCGCCAGGTGATTGGGTCCAGGCTCCCGTTTGAGAACGGCTCTGCAGCTTTAGGATCTCGGGGCAATCACTTTTGTAGATCACTCGCAGGCACACAGAATTATTTCCTGTTTTATGTCTAAATTTATCTCCCTTGAGCTGTGAAGGGCGTGGCCCACAGACTTCTCCTAGTAGAGGCACTGCTCTCCCCTCCTTTATGGTAACAGAGCAGGCTGGGACTCGGGGAGGTGGGGGGAGATGAAGACAGAGCGGGCACTACTGTTATCGATAATCCGATAGCATCCAAGGCCCACTCCAAAGAGGGCCATGGCACAGTTAAGCTTTGGGTCTGGGGTGCTAAGACACCTGGCACTGAATCGAGGGAGCACAGAGTGCGGAGAAAACCTTAGCCGCTGTATAGTAGAGACTGTGGGAATCTGAAATACTGGCCAGCGTTGCTCCAGAAGTGGTTTGAACACAGCTACAGGGACTAGATGGAGGTGCGCCCGGCCCTCTGGGAGCTGAGTGCTGACGAGCCAAAAAAGGCTCCAGGTGTCTGCCTGTGATTCTGGGCAGGATCCTGCTGCTCCCCACCCGCTCCCGCCAACCAGTGTTAGCAGAGGAATCCGGGGGTGCAGGACACCAAGGGAGCCGTGTGGGGTACTGGCTGTGTCTCTGAGGCCTTCACAATGCTGTTCCGAAGGACTGTGCAGTGGATGGGAACTGTTTCTGTGGCAGGCTAGTAAAAAGCTAGGAAATTCCTGGGCAAGTGGAAGGGGGAAACAGATAAGAAAATTAAACAAGGCCAAGAATTTGAACAACTTACGGCTAGTTAGTAAATGTCAAGACCTTATCGTTCCTAACCAAGGACACTTGTGAGCAAATGGTTCACACCCCTCCTCCCCGACCAGGGAGGAAATAGTTTAATCACCTGGTCAGGGAAAACAGAATCCAATCAATGCCATTTGTGCCAGCTAAACCCAAGGACAGATGAAGTCAGGGGGACAAGTAACGACAGCCCCATTAGAGCGAGACAGACCCCAGATGGAAGCAGAACAGTGTGGCAGACCAAGGAACAGTCCCAGCAGTGCCCAGCTTGTGTCGATGCATCGGCGTATTAAAAATGCACCGGAAAGCTAATAAATATTCTGCTGAAACCCTCTGCTAAGATTCTTACCTGCAGAAAAAAAATTTGAAAACCCTCAAGACGTGGGAGGGCTTGATTGGGAGGGAGGTAAGGAGGGGGGGTGGGAGGGCTTGATTGGGAGTAAAGGAGAGAAAACTGTACTTGAACATTCATTTAAATTTGAAAAAAAAAAAAAAAAAGAACTACTTAGTCCACATAGAAACCAAGCATACAGAGCTTCCCTTAGTTGTGCTGATGGAAGCAAGATAAGTACTTTCGACTATTATCATTGTTAATAAAGCAAATTAAACTTGTGTGATGTCTACAAAAAAAAAAAAACGCTCAAGACAAAGGGTGCAGGTTCGCTGTAGAGCACGCCCATGCCCCTCCCCAGGCATGAACTTTTTACTTCTTCCTAAACAATAAGGGTCTCCGTGAGACTTGCAACCAGGGGCGCAGCGGGCAGTGGCAGCTTGTCCCGGGCTTACCCCACTGAACCTGTCTCCATGCCCCCCCACCCCCTGCTTTGCTTTGAATTCCCAGTGACTAACAGCAGCCCTGCCTTAGCTCACTTCTTTCCTAGAATGTTTCCAGGGAGCGAAAGCAGACCAACGCCTAAGCTCTCTCCTGTGGCTTCTTCTACCCTAAGCCCTTCATTTGTCTCACTGTCCCCAGCTTTGATAAACATACTCTCAAGTCACCTGGACTCGCGTTGTGGACTTTTTCCTGCATGAAGTCAAGAGCCCACGTACTGCAGGCCGGCCTGAGATACAGCTGCTCGGCCCAGACCCCGCAGGGCGACATGCTGTTCGTGTGGAGTGGCACTCGCTTCTCAGAAACATGCTTCTCGAAGTGTGGTTCAACAAGAACCCCCAGATTCTCACCAGTCTGCTTCTTTAACTCAGTTGTTGGCTGGAGGTGGGCATGGTCCCCAGGCTGGGCCAGTCCTGGGGGTTTCTGACCTTCACCCGGGTGAAGAGGGTCTCAGGCTATCTCAGCCGGCAAACCTGTGACGTAAGAGTCTGAGCTGGTTGGTGGCCACGCCCCCACCAGCTGTGTGGAAGAAGCCAGTCTGGGTGGGGCGGGGGTGGGGCGGGCGGAAGTGACTGGTGCACCGAGAGAAGCAGAAATGAGAGGTGGAGAAAGGGTTGGTGGTTTTCCAGTCTCTGGCTGTGGTCATCTCTGAGGCTCACATCCACCTTTCCTACCGTTCAGTTGGCTGAGCCAACAAATTCCACTCTTTTGCTGTCAGGCTGGGGACAAAAACTTTTTCTCTGCCCTTTTAGGTTCAGCACCTGGGCGGATTATCTGGGGTCCATTCACCCACTGAAGGACATCGTCATTGCTTCCTAGTTTTGGCAGTTGCGAATAAAGCTGCTACACGATCCATGTGCAGGGTTTTGTGTGGACATGTTTTCATCTCCTTTGGGTAAATACCAAGGAGTATGACTGCTGGGTTGAATGGGAAGAGTATGTCCAGTTTTGTAAGGAACTGCCAAACGTTTCCAAAGTGGCTGCACCCTTTCCATTCCCACCAGCAACGAGTGAGCACCCTTGTGGCTCCACACCCAGGCCAGCTCTGGTGTCATTGGCGCTCTGAATTCTGTTCTGATAGGTGTGTAGTGGCTGTTACGGTTATTTGTATTTTTCCATCTGTTTGGCTAAGTATTCTTGCACCCTCCATAGAATGTGCTGGCGATTTCAGGTGCCTCAGCTGAAAATTCCATTTTAATATCCTGTTTTTCTTCCTTCACTAGTCATGGGCCCAAGCTCATTGATACCACGCACTTGCAGATTTCAGAGCTTACCCACCTTCATCGTATATAGCAACGCCTTGGAAGGGCTATTACCTCCTCCTTCGAGAAGCATTTCCCTTTACGGGCACCTACCATTGACCCGGCACCCAGACCTGTGCATGCCCTTTAATCACGTGAAGCCTGTGTTTAGAAAAAGTCACTTTTGTTTGGCACCTCGCCAAAGAATTTTATCACTGTAATTTAAATTCACTTACTAGCACAATATTAATCAATTATGTTTTTCTTTTTCTGGATACCATGTTGCTATTCACTGTATGGGGTTTTTGTTTATTTAGATATTTCTACATTTTATGGCAGATTCCACTCAGGGTGTCTGTCCTCTGGAACAATTTTTTTTTTTTTGGATAGGAGTTGTTTAGGCAGCTTGATTGTTCCTAGTTCAGTGGTCATTTGTAACATCGGTTCACCAACAGTAACTCAGTTTCAACTCAGTTTCACCCCCTGAGCTGTCATGGGCGCTCTCCGAAGGGTACTGCCCAATTCTGGTGACTTCATACTCAGGTGATGTGTCAAGTGGGTTTTAAAGAGCTTCGGTTTAATCGAATATCTTAGACCTCTTGGCTTAAAAAGACACTTGAGAACAAGAGCATCCCTGAAAAATGGAGGGGAGAAAGACTAAGGCAGAGAATGCTTGAACGCAATTGTATCGGCTGCACCAAACGCAAGTGCGTGCTGACACCACCTTCATCTGCTACAGGATGATATAACATGGACTCCAATTTTGACTGTCAACTTTTGGTTTCACCCTGGCATGTTTCCTCCCTTTGTGGTTAGCCACTTGGGAGGGGATTTCCGGAGATGCAGGTTATATAGTTTGTTTCCCAAAATATTTTGCATTGTTTTGGGTGAGAGGGTGCACTGCCCGCTTGTAGTACCTGGGTCTCAGAGGGCGACCCCAACTCAGGACCACCATCCCACGGTCATGGTCTGTCTCGGGGGCGAGGGGAGGGGCCTCTGTCATGCCTCGTTCTTTAGTAAGAAGGCTTTAAAATATATATATTCTTTTTTAATTTGGTGAAATATACATAACGAAAATTTCCATTTTAACCATTGTAAGTGTCAAATCCAGTGACTCTAAGTTCTCATTGTTGTACAATCATCACTACTGTCTATTCTCAGAATCTTTTCATCACCCCAAACACAAATGCACTATATAATAATTCCCCTTTCCCCTCCCCCAGCCCCTGGTAAGCTATTCTACTTTCTGTCTCTGTGAATTTGTCTCTTTTGGGTACCTTATACAACTGGAATGATAGGGTATGTGTCCTTATGTGACTGGCTTATTTCACTGAGCAGAATACTTTCTAGGTTCATCCATGTTGTAGCGTGAGTCAGAATTTCCTTCTGCTCTTTTGAAGGGTTTTATTTATTTTTGCTTAATCCCTTCACCTTTTCTACCCAGCCCCACAACCTCCCTCCCCTCTGACAGCTTTCAGTCTGTTCTCTGTGATCTGTTTCTGTTCTGTTTGTTGGTTTATTTTGTTTGTCAGATTCCATGTATAAAAGAGGTCATATGGTACTTGTCTCTCACTGACTGGACTATTTCACTTAGCGTAACACTCTCCAGGTCCATCCACGCTGCTGCAAAGGGTGGGATTTCCTCCGGAACAACATTCCATGATATGCATGTAGCATATTTTGTTCATGCGCTCTCCCGACGGTGGACGTTTGGGTCGTCGCCATCTGTCGTGAACAGTGCTACTTTGAACACTGGTCTACAATAATTTCTTTGCGTTTCCACTTTTAATTCATTTGGGTATGTACTAGGAGTGGAATCTTATGGTAATTCTGTTTCGGGGACTTTTTGAGGAACTGAAGAAAGGAAAAATGAAGTGTTACATTTTTTCTCCACTAACCACGAGTTGGCTCAGCAGGTCCCAAATGCTGTGTGACTGAAAGTCTCAGAATACACGACCGCCATT
>PVIA01016525.1:0-18573 GCA_004024845.1 Tonatia bakeri | reverse complement strand
TCTCCTCTCCTCTCCTCTCTTCTCCTCTCCTCTCCTCACAGGACACCTGGCATTGGTTGTGTGGCCACCCCAATCCAGAGTGACCCCGCCTCACCTCAACACGCCTGTGGAGACCCATTTCCAAGTATGTCACATTAGAGGTTCTGGCTGCACGTGGCTTGGGGGACACTCTCCACCCTCCCCAGGAAACGTGCCATAAAGAGCACCCCACTGCTCCCGGCTCAGAGGGACTCAGTCCGCATGGCAGGCTGGCCGCGCCCCAGAGCAGCATGCGGAGCTGACGACTGTGAAGGGTTTTCCAAAGAAAACTGCTCCTGAGGAAGTTCTCTCCAGGGTGACGGTCTCGTGGGCAAGTCCCAGCGGGCCCAGCCCCTGTTGCCCAGGCACCCCGTCCTGTGCGTCAGCAGGACTCTCGTCCCCGAAGCTGGTGGGGTGCCCTGGGGAGCAGTCAGAGGGGCCTGCCCTGGAGAGGGGCCGGTGCTTTCTCCTGTGGGCAGTTGGACTGGCCTCAGGGTCAGGGGGCCACGGAAACACAGGGCCACAGGGCCATGGGGATGCAGGGACACGGGGCCTTGGGCAGAAAGGGAGGCACTGGGCCTGGGCCTCAGGCTGGCTGCAGCCCTCTCAGGACTGGTCCCCCAGGGGCCCTTGCCCTCTTCCCCTCATGGCCTGTACTGTGACTTCCGGTCCCTGAAGTCGGGTTGGACTCACCCAACAGGACTGGACAAGACTTGTGCATTGGTTCTCAGGAGGTCGAGAGTGTGTCGGAATGGGCTGAGGCATCAAGGAGCTATGGGAAGAACCTGGAGGTGTCTGCATGTGCCACCAAGCCTCAGGGAAGCAGGAGTGAGCCAGACCTGGACTCAAGACCCGGGAACACGGTGCCCGCAGGTCCCTTCCTGCTCCCTACTCCTGTCACTCAGCATTTCGGCCACTGGCTTCCTTCACTCCCCCTGCAAATGGGCATCTCTGCATGGCTGCCAACAGCCCCCACTGGGTCGACCTCGGCTGGCAGGGATGTGTCGGCCAGGTGCCCCCCATTGTCAGAGGCCAGTGGGGACGAGGAGTTGCCCTCTGAAGTTGAGGGGCTGGCAGCAAGCCCTGGGAGACCCGCCACGAGGCTGCTGTCACGTGACGCGTGTCTGGCTCCAGCAACAGCGCTTGGAAGCCCCCGCTGACGTTTGGAAACCACTTCCTCTGCAGGACTGAGCAAGCTTGCGCCTCGAGTGGAGCTCAGATCGGACGTTCGAAGAATTTTGGCGCTAGGTCCCCGGCTCCTCTCAGGCCTCAGGGCGCAGCGAGCAGGAAGGGGAAGGGAGCCGCTGCTCTTCCGTGGGCCCCAGAGCCCGGGCTCCTGGATGGCCTCCTCCCGTCTGGCCTGCTTGCCCGAACAAGCCTGGCAGTGACCCCTGCTTACAGGTTTGGGGTCCCCAGTCCCCCTGGTCCTCAAGTGCAGGAGAAGCCAGCCCCCACCCTGGAGGGGAAACAGAGGTGGGTGCAGCTGGCGGAGGAGAGGCGGCGCCATGCTCCCAGGAAGACCAGCAGGTGGCCGAGCTCACTGGGGAGCAGTGCTCTCAAGGGGGGCAGCGGGCCCAGTGCCCTCCGTGGGGCATGAGCCTGAGATGGTGGCCATGACACCCCGAATGCTTGAGGACTGCTGAGCAAATTTACCAGCAGGATTTGTTGGCTCGACCTGGGGGGTCTAGAGATGGTGACGGCTCCAGACACTGAACGACCCGCCTCAGGGCCCGCTCAGTCCTGTCGCACATCCTGGTAAACACCTTTCCGCTGGAGAGCAGTGCTGGAATTTGTGTAAGCACGTGTTGTGTCTGTGTTCCCACGGCTGGGGTGGGGGCTGGTATGCGTGCTCCGCCCACGGGCTGGCAAGGCCTAAGGTGCGCAGAGTGAGGCCCTCGGTGCAAGTGCCCGCCCCCTGGGTCGGGGACTGCAGGGTGCCCCAGGGCCGCCGGCTGCTGGGGACGCCTGCCACGCTGCAGGCTGAGTGAGGATGGGCCTTGAGAGTGAGCAGCGCTCCGTGGGGGGAAAGGATGTCAAATGGCTCATTAAGAAAGTGTGTGTGTATTGATCGCATGTTAGGATGATATTTTCAGTGCACCGGGTTAAATCAATGACAGGATCGGAAATGACTTCACCTGCTTTTCCCCACCTTCTCCCGTGGTTCCCGGACCAGCCACGCCACGGCCGTGGCTCCCGTGGTTCTGTCCTCCGCACGGCTTCCGAGGCTCTCCGCCTTGCACCACCCCTGCTGGGCTCCCCATGCCTGGCGGCTGGGCGGCTGCCGCCCTCACTGCCTTCCAATCCATGGTCCTGGCCCTTTGATGGGCCAGGAAATCCAGTTGGTAGATTGTGGCCAGAACCGGCACAAACTGAAGTAGAACGGCACAGAAAATGCCAACAGGCTGACAGCATGCGGCACGCTCAGTGAGGGGGGATGGCTGCGCATTCCTCCCCCCTTCCCCCCAGCGCTGGGAGCTGGAAGATGTCCCCGGACTCTGTGGACGACTCAGGAGGAGGACGCACAGCCCCCAGAACCTCCACGAGAGGCGTCCAGCGACAGGCGTTCGAGGGGCAGGATCGGTCCCCCTGGCTCTGGGTGCTTTGTGTCCCACCTGTCTTCACAGCCCCCGCACAGCTGCTAAGTCCTGCGTCTCCAGCCTCCAGCACACCAGCTTCCTCTGCTCAGGGCTCCCCCCTTCCAAAGGCTCAAAAGCACGAGGCTGTTTGGAAACACCTGTGGCCTCTCGGCCTTTCTCCCGGGGACCAACCGTTGCCTCCCTGGTGTTGGATTCGGTACTTGGTCCCTAGCTTGAGTCAGCTGCCCTGCCTCGGCCCCTGTCTGCATACTCAGAACCCTGTCACTCACTGCCACATCACAGTGGCTCTCCCTGAAGCCATTCTGACAAAGATTGATTTCCGCCCACGAGGTGCCTGTGGGAGGCACAGCCTGAGCACCGTGAGTCCCCGCCTTCTGTAAGGGCTCCAATAAGCAGACACGGCCAGAAGTGGAGTCACGGGCCCATTCCCCAGGCTGACCCTGAGTTTGCCCCCCCCACCACCACCGGGGTCCACAGGGGAAAGAGGGGGAGGGCAGAACGCTGCTGGGGATGCAGAACTGGGTTGGGCGACGCCTCCTCTACGGGCTGGGAGGGTTTCGTTTCTGCTTCATGCTCACCTTGGCCGGACTGCAGGCGGGGTGGCGCCTCACAGGTTCCGCCCTCCCACCGAGCCTCACAGGCTGGCCCGTGTCCATCTGTTGCTTCAGTGGTTCCGGAAACAGTTACCCGGCATCACCACATGCGTGGCTCAGGCCGACACCAGGGCGAGGAGCACAGCTTCGGGCTGCCAGAGCCAAAACCTCAAAGTGAGGCAGCCAGTTCTGAACGTTCTGCCAGGCGTGGGGGTGAGCGCAGCATCACTAAGGGCACCTTGGCCATAGGAGGTCATTCCCAGGTAGACGAGGGGTGGGGGGACAGCACCCTGTGAGGGCAGAGGGGACACAGAATGGATTAAATAATCAACCCACCCACCGACCAGCCAAGTGCTGTCTGAGGCCCCGTGTGCCCAGCTGCACCCATGCCCCTGAGACTAGCAGAGGGTCCTTGGAGACGCTTCTGAGTGTCTGTGGGTAGGAAGGACGGCCCCAGCACTGACCGGCCCAGGTCCTGTTTGCTCACCTGCCCAACGCTGCAGGGTGGTGGGGCCCTGACGCCCAAGGGTGCTCTCTGTACCTAGCTATCCAACCCTTCAGGGCACTGACCTGTGGGCAACCCACAGGTCTGGACTGCAGTCCCCTGGCCTGGCCCCACGCAGCAGGAGCCACCACGCTCTCAGGTACAGACGCACCTGGGTTGCCTGTGCTGAGGCCTGAGCATTCTCTGAACTGAGCGCTGTTTCCCTTGTCAACGCACGAGACGGTAAAGCTTCATCTTCCGTGTCTCCCAGAGAATGGCGGCCAGTGCTCCCACGCCAGCTTCTCGCTCGCCTGCCCGCAGCCTGGACGGGCGGCTTCCCGGAGAGGCCGCAGACCCGGACGTGTCTTTGGTAGCAAGCACCGAGCACACAGCTGTATAATGAGGCTGGAAAGTTTGGGGCGATGCATTTAATGAATTTTGTATTAAGATGTAAGACAGCTGCCATCATTTGCATTTCACAGTGCTGTTTAGAACAGATGTTTAATACTTAATGAATGGCATATTTGGATATGGTGATGTATTTGACACCTACTGTTCAAGAAACGAGCTTCAAGTGCACGGACGTCTTCCTCCCGCCGTGGTTTGGGGGTTTAGGCAGTAGACTCTCCTGACGGGCCAGGGAGGAAGCAGAGATCTTGGAGGGGACACCTTGGCCCTGGCTTCCTGCTGCTGGCCGGAGCGGGGTTGGGGGATCTCTCCAGGGAACCTGCAAGCCACCCCATCCCACCTGACCGCTGCCCTGGCTGAGTGCTCCGTCCCACTTGGAGGAAGTGTTAGGTGTGTGTCTCTCTCCACCAGAGACTGGTCCAGAAAGGGGTCTGGTCCCTGGCCGGCTGATTCGAGCAGTTACGACACAGCTACATCCATCCAACAGCCTCCTGAGTATCATGGTGCCCCTGTGCACCAGGGAACTCGGTGTGCACTTGTTATAGCTTATTTCATAGGCAGATGCGCCTTCAGAACAATGTATTCAAATATCAATACCTCTTACGGGAGACATCGTGGGCCTGGCTGGAAAACATTATGGTGGAGACTCTTGCATTGCAGGGTAACCCCATCAATGGAACTCCAACACAAGGCACCTGTGACGAAACGCGACATTTCCCCAGGCCACTGCCGAGCCACCTCAACCTCCCCCCCACTCTGGGGGACACAGACCCTCCCCTCCATGGCCCAGGGCATCACAGCCCCCTGACCACCACATAGGGTGGCTGGAGTCAGCACCAGGCCGGGCCATGTGGCAGGACATACCCACCTGCCCTGTAACAACTGCTGGCCCCTATGGGGCCCCTGTGTGGCGGGTGGAGCCTCGCCCTGCAGGGCTGCCCCCTGGGGTGGAGGTGGGGCAACCACCTGCGGAGGGGTGAGGGCAGGAGGGGTCACTGGCTGTCTCTCCAGTGTCCTGTCTACACTTCTGACGCTGACGGCCGGAGCCCTGACAGCCCGGCTTAATGGACCACTTCTGCCTCCCGGCTGTGTGGCCTGGGGTGGGCTGCTCAAGGCCGCTACACCTCAGTTACCTCGTCCCTAAGATTCAGGTAACACAATGGGGACCTATGTGAGGGTCTAGTGTAATGATGCAGGAGGGCTCGGGGCATCTGCCTAGCCACCCTTGTCACAGGACAGGTGTCTGCAGGACTTCGCATGAGGCCTGTCCTCTTGCTGAGCCTCTGAGTCCTCTTCTGGCGATGAGAAGAAATGTCATCATAGAAAGTTAACATGGGGAGGGGCTGCGAGGCCTGCCCCCTCCCACCTCCTCGGGCCCTGTGCGGCTCTGGTGGTCATCATGAGGGAGGGACTCAGAGTGGTCACCAGAGTGGGGGCGGCCACACCCCCGGAGAGCAGAGGGGCTGTGTCCGTTTCTCTTTGGATTGAAACATACCTCTGCACATGCAGCCAGTTATTCCCTTAGCCTGCGTGTCCAGAGGAGAAACTTCTGGACTTCCGCTCGTGTCGTCCCACTGGCCTGCCCACGGAGGGAGGTGCCCCACGTGCGGAGCCCGGGCGCCAGCCCCCAACATCCGCCCCACTCCCTCCCTGTGAACCGCCTTGCACTCCGCGGCAGCCCCCTCCCCGATCCCATCAGGTCCAGAGGACCGCATGTCCACTCCCTGTTCCGTCTGACTCCCCGATTCTTCGGTGCGACCCTTCGTGTGCTTCCTCCTATTTTCCTATTCGGGTGATCAGGATTTTCCCTCAGGGACACGAGAAAGTGACTCTGTTTGAGAATGGCAACCCCTTTGTCCCTCATGTCTGCTTCGGACACACCTTCCCCCGAGACAGACACCGTCCGGTGAGACATTCTAGGAAACGCCGTGCGCCCGAAAGTCTTTTATTGTGGTTGTCAAGCAATGTAGACGTGTTCTTCAGATGCCCATGCTTTATTCCGACCCTCTCTGAAGTCCCAGGGCATAAAGCTAGATCACAAATAAGTGGGACACTTTTACAGGACACAAGGACATTGAAGTCTGTGTCCCTGGCTCTTCCGCTACATTTTGTGAAATTACAAAAGCCACACACGCAGAGCGAGAATGCTGCAGCGGGGCAGGCCGGGCTGCCGTGAGCAGGAGGAAAACTGCTGGGAAGCTATGACCCAGGCCAGCTGAGTTGCTCCTGCGAGCCGTGTCTGGGACCCTGGCATCTGCGAGGTGTGGGGGGCAGGAGGAGTCCAGTTTGCAGGAAACCGCGCTTCAGACCACACCCCAAACCTCGGATCTTTCAGACACGTTCAGTTTGTACCCCTCCTCTGAGACACCGAGAGAGAGAGCCAGAGAGGTGTGGGGCTCTTGGAAGTGGCCCGAGCCTCTGACATCAGAGTCCTTGCCTCGTAAACTGTTTCTGTGCTCGCCTTCAGAGCAGCAGTGTCTGAGCCCCGCGCCATGGCGGGCTGCCGGGCGCTGGCCAGCAGCGCGGGGCTTTCCCGAGCAGAGCTGGCCGGCACCTTCGCCGGCCCTGGCAGCCGGCCCGCCGCGACCTGGAATCCGTTTTCACTGCTCCCTGTCTGCTGGCCTCGCTCCCTCCATCTGCGGCTCCGGGCAGTGCCTGGCTGATCGCTCCCGGGATCGAGGTGCCAGCCGGACACCTTGCCTTGCCGTGAAAGCCCGGGCGCCCAGCCTAGTGGAGAGGCAGATGAGGAAATTCTTGGGCACTTCCGTGCAGGGCCAGGCCCAGACCTGCCTTCCAGGCAGCTGGGCTGACTGGCTCCCGGCTGCCCGCTGCAGAGGTCTGGAGGCCGAGCCGGCCCAGAATGCAGCCTGGGCGAGAGAGAGAGCCTGAGCTGGGCACTGGCAGTGCCCGGCGGCTGGCCACCTTCCCCACACTGCCCGTCCTCCACCAAGGGCACATGTGTCCACCTCGTCCCCGGACGTGGGGCAGGTGGGTGTGCTGGGGGCCCAGACCTGTGCCCAGGTGAAGGTGGTGTCTCTGCTCCGGGTCCCAGGGAGGGGCCGATCCTGTGGCTGGAGGGCAGCCCGCCCCAGGCCAGGGAGAAAGCCCAGGCTCAGGGCTTTGTGGACAGCAGAAGTAACCTTGGTTCCTCCACAGTCCACAGAAGTGTCCCATTGGGTGTGCATCCACGGGGCATTCAGCAGCTGTGCATTCACAGGGGGATGTGTTTCTGCATCTTCCTGAGTGAAGGCCCTGGGGGCATCGGATGAGAGGCCGTGGGGCCTGCGTTGAGGCCTCGTGAGGAACAGGGAGAGAAGGGTGCAGCCCCCACGAGTCTGGGCGTGGCCCACACCCAGCCACCAAAGGGACGGAGTGCCACCCTTGCTACGACAGGGGTGAACCCTGACAGCATGGTGCGGTAGGAAAGAGGCTGGACACAGGCGGCCATGCCTGCCTGATCTCACGCATGCCAACTGTCCAGAAGAGCCACTCCAGAGACAGAAAGCAGGTCGGCAATGACCAGGCGCTGGTGGGAGCGAGGTAAACCGAGGCACATGAAAACTTTTCAAAAATGTCGGCGGGAACACTTTGTAAAGTGTATGATTATCTAACTACGCTGCTGTACACGCAAAACCAATACAAAATAATATCGAGTGTCAACTGTAACTGAACAGTTTTAAAACTTTTCAAGAGTTTATTTGAGCGTGCATCTGCTCCAATCAGCAACGCCAAACCTCAGGTTGTTCGGGCGTTCCCCCAGCAGCAGCCAGGGGTGAGGTTTGCACAGGGAAGACCTGGAAGCAGAGCCAAAAAAGCGTGTGATTGGCCGGAGCCAGAGGAGCTGCCCCGTGGGGAAAGCCTTGATTGGCTCTGAGGAGCGAAACTGCCACAAACTTGCACACGCATGTCTTCGTGGGCACGTGAGTTTCCGTGTCTGTGTGCTGATGCTTAGTGCGCGGCCGCCAGGCTGCGTGGTGGTTGCGAGGTCAGCCTTCAAGGAAAACAGCAATATTTTCCAAAGGGGCCGCACTCTCTCCAGTCCTGCCTGGATGTTCCAGGGGTCCAGTTTCTCTGCATCTGTGTCAGGTTTGGGGGCGTCGCTGTTTGTCATTTGGCTGTTTTGATGGGCGTGGGATGGCATCTTGTAGCAATTGTAATTTGCGTTTCTCTAATCCCGTGAATGAATTGCCATCCATGCACCCTCTCTGGTGAAGTGTTACTTCGTGTCTTCAGCCAGTGTTCTAGTGAGATTACTCATGTTTACTGTTGAGTTTTGAGGGTTCCTTGTATATTCTCGGAACTGACCCATTGTCAGACATTTGATTTGGAAATATTTTCTCCTAGTCTGCAGCTTATCTTTTTGCCTTCTTATCAGGGTCTTCTACAGAGCGAACCTTAAAAGAAGTTTTGCTAAGCGAGTGACACTTGCTGCCTTCCGCCAGGAGCAGATGTCAGCATGTCTGCCTCCTGCACCAGGCATTGGAGTCACCGAGGAAGACACGGCGCAGTCCCGTCATGTAGCCCTAGATGGACTGACGCTTCCTTCGCTCAGAGGCAGCGGAGGACCAGTGGCAGGCACTGACACCCCCAGGCCCAGCGGGCCCCTCCCCTGTGGCTGATGTGGGTCACCGGCCTTGTGGTGCATCAGGAAGACCCAGGGCCCTCCCTGTGGGGAGCAGATGCAGGTGCAGGTTTGGCCAGGGGCCATCTGACACACACACTCGAGCAGAACGGGGGCACAGTTGAGTCTGAGACAGGAAGAAATGTCTTTCCTTGGGTGACAAGTCCAGAGTGGGCTGCGTGGGCTCCTTTTCTCCTGGCAAGGAAGCAGCTGAGGGAGGGTGGAAAGACAGCATGCAGGAGACTGCCTTTCCCCACAGATTCTAATTCAACCCACTTTATCCATTTTTCTTCTGTGGGTTGTGCTTTTATGTCAAGTCTAAGAACTCTTCAACTAGTCCAAGGTGCCCAAGATTTTTTCTACATTTTCTTCTAGAAGTGTTATACTTTTACATTAAGGCCATGATTTATTTTGAATTAATTTTTGTAAAAAACATGAGGCTTCAGTAGAGGTTCATGTGTTTGCCTGTGAATGCCCACTTAGTCTGGCCTCTTTTCTAATGTGTGCCTT
This sequence comes from Tonatia bakeri, assembly GCA_004024845.1. NCBI lineage: Eukaryota > Metazoa > Chordata > Mammalia > Chiroptera > Phyllostomidae > Tonatia > Tonatia bakeri. The sequence goes on along the minus strand of PVIA01016525.1, from coordinate 9,342 downwards.
TGTAGTGCTATGCATTGTCCTCTCAGCACTGCTTTAGCTGCATCCTGTACATTGTGATACATTGTCTTTTCATCTCCATTCAGTCTAATGCATTTCTCTTGAAATTTTCACTGAAGACTTCCACTTCGACTCATGGGATTATTGAGAACTGCCTTGTTCAGTTTCTGAGTGTCTGAAGAATTTTCTGTTACTTAATACTCGTTTGATTCCACTGTAGTCAGAGAGCAAAGTCTGTGGATTTTGATTCTAAATTTGGTGAGATCTGTTTAACAAACTCTCTTCTATGGTTTTTCTGTATTGGTATGTGTTTCATGAATAATTTGGAAGAATGAGTATAATGCTGTTGTTGAGTGGAATGTTTTATAAATGTCAACTGGATCCTAATCAGATCGAATTGCTGGTTGATGGTATAGCTGGGTTCTTTTATGTCTGCTTATTATTTGTCTATGTGTTCTGTCAATTGTTGGGAAAATCTCCAATTATAATTGTAGATTTCTCTGCTTCTCCGGTCACTTCTATCAGTCTCTGACTCACAAGTTTGCAGCTGCTTTTCGGCGCAAGCACAGTTACCCTGGACGTGTCTTCTTTCATCGTTATATTATGCCTCCCTCCGTCTCTGGTCATTTTCTTGGCTCTGAAGTCTACTTTACCTTATGTTAATATAATCAGTTCTGCTTTCTTTTTGATCAATTATGTGATGCATCCTTCTCCCGCCTCTGTACTTCAACCTGCCTGTATTGTTACATTTGAAGTGAGTTTCTCGTAAATGGCATACTATTGAGTCATGTTTTTAAATTTGTTCTGCCAATCTTTTTCTTATTATTGATGTATTTAGACTATTTACATTTAATACAGTTTTTGATATGTCAGGGCCTAAGTCTAACATTTTATTTTTAATTTTTAGTTTTATTCTCTCTGTTTTCTTTCTTTCTTTTATCTGTCCTGTGGTTTCCATACCACTTGTTAGAATTCCATTTTAAGTTAATTGTTGTGCTTTTTAGGTTTATCTGTTTATATGTTCCAGGGTTCCTTCTCTTATTGTTTCTTTACTGTTTAGGAACTTCCTTTGCCATTTTATTGGGCTAGGTGTACAGACCACAGAGTCCTGCTAACTGGGACCCAGAGAAGGTAAGGAAGTTGCCTAAGGTTAAGGGTCACCAAAGGAAACTCTGGTTGGAAGATCCAGCATGCCCAGGTCAGGGTGGAGGGTGGCTCAGCCAGGAGCCCAGGCTCTTTCCTCCAAGCTGTCCCCCTGGGACCGTCTCTGCACAAACCCCAGGATGCTCCCCCTGGGACTTTGCTTCAGGAAGAGGCTGGTTCTCAGCGGCTCTACAGGCTATGGGCCACCTTCCAATGGGAAAATCGCTGACGCTTTACCCAGAGTCAGTTGAACTTGAAGTTAAGGGCAAGGACCTCCAGACCGCCCAGCCTGCCTGAGACTCCTGACACCAAGTGCACAGGCGGGGGGTCCCCCTTCCCCAAACCACCTGAGGGCCTCAGCCAAGCCGCCTCTGATGGCTGGCCACAGGTACTTCCTGTGGCTGGAGGACTGAGGTCTTCTGTCCTTGCTGTCTGGCTACTGGGGGCCCATGTTTCTTAGGGTGCTTTCTGTGTGCCCCTCTGTCAATGGAGTTACTCTGACCTCCCTCTGCCACACCTGCCCCCCTCTTCTCTGCTGCATCTCACTGACTCCTCTCCCTCCCTCATCTGCTTATGGGATGACACCCGAGGAATCCAAAGCACCTCCCTGTGTCAGGGTCAGCCAGCTGGTGACCTTCTTTCCATCTGCAGGGTTCCTCCCCCCCCCTGCTCCCACCCTGCAGTGCCTGCACTTGCGTCTGCCTGGGCCAGCAGAGGTTGGAAGCATTTTGGTGCATCTTTGGGGCTCTGCCCACCCCGTAGGGCCATCTGACACCAGCTACCAGCAGGCGGAGCAGTGGGCCTCTGTGCGGCCCCACGCCTGTAATCATAGGGTCCAGGCTGAGCATGCAGGGCTGGAGAGGGTGCGCTGGAATCTCCTGAGATCACTTAAAAAGGAGGCGCAAGAACTACACTTTAGAAAAATAACATCAGTGGGTAGAATTCACAGTACGGAAACCTGTTTTCCCAGTTGAGGAAATTCTCTTAGAAGAAGAGTGACATCAATGGAAAGTGTGCACATAAACCCTCCCCCACCACCACCACTTTTGTTGGCTGGACCCCATGCAGCCTTCCTGGCCGCCACCTGTGCTGGAAAATGGTCAGCAGGCTTTGTTCAGAGGGGGGCCTTCCCGGGTCTCCCTCATCACTCAGCCGCACCGCCGAGGCCAGCAGAACCTGCCCGAGCAGCCCCCGGCCTTGTGTGCCGTCACCATGCTTGGTCTCAGACACGTGGCAAGTGGGCCCTGTGTCCTGTGGGCATGGCAGGGCTCTGCGGCCCCGAGGGAGTCTGCCGTGGGGACTTGCTCGGCCCCTGGGAACAGCGGCCATGATCTCCAGCTCTCTGTCCCCTGAGGTGCGACCTCTCACCCCACAGCCACATTTGCAGTGGCCCCGGAGCTGTGGAGCAGAGACGTTGCACAGGGGGCTGCTGCACCCCGACACCTTCCCCTGGGAGCTTAAGCTCCTCGCCGGGAGACCCAGCAGCAGCCTCTTCCGGTCAGCGGTGTGGCCTGTGTCTGTCTTTCCACTTCGTGAGCATGGGTAGAGACAGCTGGAACAGTTGTCACAGTCCAGTCCAGCTGCTGCACGGTCACTGGGCGTTTGGCTCCCAGCTCTTGGGCAGCTGAGCTTCTTCACAAGCAGACTTGACAATGAACTCCCAACCGTAGGAGAGGACCACGCTTTCTTCACATGTCAGGTATCTCGCTTATATCCGGTTGGCCAAAAAGTCCGTGTGGTTTTTTCTGCAAAATAAAAGGTGCATTTTTCACCTTCACCAATAACTGCATTACCTTGGGTATTTTGAGTGTATCGCTGTCTCTGTGCGTGGTATAATGCTGATGTTCTCTACTGATGTCCAGTTTGATCGCTGTCAACTTCTATCACCCGACCAGGGAGCATCGTCCAGCGAGGAATCTCTAGCACGAAACGCCGCAAAGCACTTCTGATATGTTTGCTCAGTCACGGCGCCTTCTCCACACACTGCACAAACCTTTTTTCCATGTTTCAGTTGAGATTTTTACCTTTCTTGAAATAATAAAGCACAACATGGCGAAAATGTTGCTTATTTTCTTCCATCTTTAGTGTTAAAGTGGCTACACACAAATTCACCAATTTTGATAAGTTTTTTCAAGTGCATGCTGATACGACGCAGCCACAGTGCCATCTGCCAAGTGTGTCTCAAGAGAAGGCACAGACACTAAGCACCACTAGAGCCAGCATGGGAAGCACCAAGCGGACTTCTGGGTGGACCCCACAGATGATTTTAATCACAAGCAGGGCATGCTTGTTTTGCAGTGTGCCTATAAACGCTTGCCACCCTGTGTAGCCTCATGATGCCCCTTCCGCAGGTGGATGGAGCCCCTGAGCCCGTTTCCTGGTTGGGATGTCCTGGCCTCAGTGTACCTTTGCTCCCAATGGTCAGCCTGGACTGTGTCGGACATCAGCAGGGCTTAAAGGAGCTACTTCGCTGTACACTGTGAGAGCCGAGGGCTGAGGGCTGAGGGCCAAGGGAGTGCAGCGTGCCGGGAAACCGCGATTCCAGGGTGCAGGAATCCCAAAGTCCCACCCCTGCCTGGGGCCAGGAGGATTTGAGCAGAATTCGCTCTCAGAGCCCCACCGAGGGACCAGGCTGCAGCCCGCAGGATCAGGTGCCTGTGCTCCCACACGTCTGCAGAACAGCAGCCGCCCACGGCAGACGGTGCCTGATCGGGGCGGAGCTCGCTCCTGTGTGTGCTGGCGGCCGGGTGGCTGGAGGGCTCTGCTGGTCCTGGCAGCTCTCACGCATGGTGGGGTGGCGATTGTGGTCGGTCCCAGGTGGCCTGGGCTGGGCACTCAGCTCTGTGCTGCGTGCTCACCCCACACACTTCGCTGGCCTGGGCCTGCTCCCCCGGCTGTGTCAGGAGCACCAAAGCAGAGTGGGGACACCCCACAGGACAGCTCACAGCGGCCAAGGCCACGCAGCCCAACTCAAAACCCAAGGGCAGGGAGGGTCGGCAGAGTCACAGAGTCAGGCCACCCTCTGTGGGACCCCGGCTTAGCTGGCACACCCTCCCTGCCCCCCACTGCCCGGCCTTCCCGGGGGAGGTCCCTCTGTAAGCACCTGGGTTCTGACCCTGGAGATGGGCGGCCACGTTTCAGGTGAGGGCCACTGTGCTTATTCAGACAGGTGTTCCCCTGTCGGAAAGTGTCATTCCCATGCCACAGGCCCACTGAGTGGCTTCCGGGGCCTTAGACAGCAGAGGAATGGGGACTCAGATGCCTACATCTCACACACGGGAGATGGGCGGACAGATGCAGACAGGGGTGAGGTAAGACGCTGGTCGCAGGACTGTCGCCTCTCAGCACAGCGTCTGGTCTGTCTGTCCCTGATGCTGTCGTTAACGGAACTAGAGCACAGGGCTTCTAGCTCTGGGGTCTCCCTCCCCTCACGAGCGATCGTGTCCCTTAAACTCCACAGGAGGGCCGGGAGGGGCCCGAGTCGGGTCTCTCAGAACAGCCGCCTGCCTGCAGGCCTGAAATCCATGTCCATCCACTGGAGGGTGGGTCTCCTCCCCGACAAAATCCCGAGTACAGCGCCTGACACCCTCAAAACTCAGTTGCCCCTCGGCGTCCCCGGGGGTTGGCTCCAAGACTCCCAGGGACACCCAGACCTGTGATGCCCCAGCCCCTTTGTGGGGTGGCGAGGATGAGCTCAGACCATTGGCTGTCAGCACCTGAGGACCCCCAGAGCCTGAGGACCCCCAGCTGCAGACGGAACGCAGTGTGGGCATCTATGGAAAATGATTCGTACGCACCGGGTCCACGCGGTTCAGACCATGTCCGGCCACTGGCTGGAAGGCGTTGTCCTCACAGACTGGAAGCAGCGGGTGAGGACGGCCCGGGACTGTCCCCTCAGTGTGTCCGCTTTGGGTGCATGCGGGACTCCACAGCAAATAGACTTTCAGAGGGAGTCCCATCTGCGTGAACTCGGCAAGGGCGTGCTGAGCCCCGATGCTGTGCCTGGCCCTGTGCGGAGAAGCAAAGAGCAGCGGAAGAGCGCAGCTGGGCCCCGACCTGGGCTCCTGCAGGGGACGTCCGAGCAGGACACGGCCCCTCAGATGAGACGCCTGCAGATGGAACAGTCGCCGATATCCCCCGGGCTCCGAGGAGGCCCAGGACTAGGTTCCACTAAGGTTAGGGGCGGAGCTCTGCCTCCCTCCATGAGGTCTCCTGAGGGGCCCTGTCATCCCTCAGTGCCCTTGGCCTGGCATTTGCCGCGAGACACTGCGACCGCCCCACCACGCCCCACACTCAGACTGCAGCTGCCACCGGGCCCATTGCCTGTTCCGGACAGGGGCACAAGGAGGTGTTGTTTCGGGCTTCAGCACTGAATACGGATGTTCGTGAACTTACACTTCCACGCACAGTGGCCGGGGACAAAGCACACATATGTGGACGATGACAGAGGAGCCTTGATTTCTGTGTGCCTTAGCCTGCCAGACCCTCCCAGGCCTTCCCGGCACAAACACCACCATGGTGGCTCTCGTCACTGGCACATCCTGCTTGTACAGCAGACGGCAGCTCTGGGGGGGTCACCCATTCCCAATGGTGCTCACGGCCAGATGCAGCTGAGTGACGTTTGTGGGTGGGAGAGAGGTGACAGCGGGGGCACTCAGCCCTGTGTCCAGGAAGTGGGACACCAGGAGAGCAACCACGGACACCTGTGGGCTGTTACTGTTTTGTGTGAAGGTGAGGTCATGGGTCTCCGGCCAACGACTAGGCCCTCTGGGTTTTTCTTCCCTGCGCATGGGTGGCGATTTCTCCGGCCCATCCCCGCGTGACCAGGTTGCTGACCTCACGCACCCACCTGACCAATGCCATTCCTCCCCCAGCCCCAGACACCCTAACCCATACGGCTCAGCATTCCCCTCCTTCCTCCTTCTTAGAGAGATGGTCCTGAGGGCTTCATCCCCCGGGAGCGGCTCAGAAAGGAAGCTCCGAGCAGGGGATGGAGGTGGTGGAGACTCGGGGGCATTGGGAGGAAGGAGGCCCCAGAACCACACCCTCCAGAGGGCAGGGTGAGCAGGTGAGACTGGGGGAGTGGATGGGAACCTGGGGTGGACCAGCAAGGGGGAGGAGGGCTGGAGAATCACTGTTAGAGGGACCCAAGCCACCCCAGCCTCCTCCCTGTCTTTGCACAGCCAACCTGTTCACACCGCACGCACGAGCAAGGCTGTCTCGGGCTCCCTGTGTGCAAAGTGACTTCAAGACCCCGAAGCCCCTCCCCGCCGCCTCTGAAGCCACAGGAGGTGGAGCCACAGAATGGCCAGGGCTCTGGCGTCCAGCACTGGGGTGGGAGTCCCAGCCTCCTCACGCATGACCGTGACACGTCCTTTAACTTTTCTGTGAGTGTGCCTGTCCCAGGTGCCTGGCAGGTAGACTTCACGACATGTGAGCTGCTGTTGAAAACATAAGTAATTTTATGTCTTAAAATATTGCTTAAATAGTTTCATGCTGGGTCCCATTAAAAAGGATTCCCAAGTGAAGGTGACCAAGGGGAAATATTCATTATTTAACTCTTTTCTTACATGAAGCTATCATAATAAAGTACATTTCTGGATTGCATTCTCTAGGGTACTTTTTACTAAATAAATGGAAAAAACACCTTCCCTCCCAGTAAGATTTCATGATTCAGCACATTCAATGGTCACTATAAAGGGCTGAAATAAAGAGCAGAAAACAAATGTAGGGGCAAGAAACAGGTGAGAAAAAGTGGGAAGTGGGTGCTGCTGAGCGAGGGTCAAGTTCGGACTCACTGGTGCTTTCTGCTTTTGGAGACAAACCTTGGTGGTTTGAAAGCTGCATTCATTCAGGTATCTATCTACACGGCATGTAGGTATCAGGGAACAGGGAGATGGGAATTAGTAGGAGAAAATCCTGGCTTCTTGGCAAGGTTTTTTTTTTTTTTTTTTTTAGGATTTTATTTACTTCTAGAGAGACGAAGGGAGAATGAGAAGGGGAGAAACACTGATGTGTGAAAGATGCATCAATTTGCCTCTCGCGTGCCCCCTACTGAGGGCCTGGAGTGCAACCCAGGCATGTGCCCTGATGGGGAATTGAACCAGCGACTCTTCGGTTCACAGTCCGGTGCTCAAGCCACTGGGTCACACCAGCCAGGGCAAAGGGGTTTATTAGAGAGAAAATATGCAGCCGAGGGGTAGGGCACCGGGCCTGGAGGTTTGGGTACAGGTCCGCTCCTTCCAACCCAGGGCAGGACGGCCAGCTGGTACAGGTGTGGATGCCCTCCTGACCCCTTCTCCTGTGGACAGAAGCCCCTCCGGGTGTTCATGGCAAGGCCCCACATCTGGTCATTTGCTGGGTGAGGCCGAAGGCAGGGAGTGGGGCAGTCCAGGTTGCCAGGCCTCCTCCCTGCACAGCCGAAGCACTTCCGCTGACATGGCCCTCCTCGCAGCAGAGAGGGGCTTGGGGCAGGACTGGACTTTTCTTCCCCAGCGGCTTTTGCAGGAGAATCCCCGCCGTCTTCCCCTGTGGGAGGCCTCTTGCCTCTCCCATTTTGTCATACATCTGCCCTGCAGTCCAGTGCCTCCCACGAGAGCCTGCGCAGCATCCAGACGCCCTGGAAGCCCTCCTCTCACCCTGCATTACCAAGAAGACCCAGGGTACGGGTCCCCAGGCTTGGAGCACTGCACGCGTCCACACGGACGGCTTCAGACCTCCCCGGCCTGAAACCTGCTTTTGCCTCTTTTGGCCAAGGCAGGATAGGAAAGCCCTCCAGTTCCCGAGGAAGGAGCAGGGCTGCTGTCCTTGCACAAGGCCCACCGAAGAGGGACCCCGCGCCGGCCGAGGGGCGCCCGCAGGTCCCTCCTACACCTTCCCCTTTCCCCCAGCGGCGAGCGCCAGGCGCAGCTGCGCCCTCCGGGCACCGGCGGGCGAGCCGCGTGGCCGCCTGCGGGCACCTCCTTGCGCCCCCGCCCTCCGCACCGCCGCCTCCTGCGGTGGATGGCAGCTCGGCGCGTGCGCACTGGCGCGCTCGCGGCCCGGCCCGTGGGCTCTCCCGGGAGGGCGGGAAGTGGGGAACGTGGCAGACGCCTGGCCGCCCACCCTCCGGGCCAGCCAGCGCTGCCGACACCTCGAGGCCGTTGCGCCCCACGACGCCTGTCCAATGAGCGGCGCAGGTAAGCGCGCAGGGGCTGCTGGCTATCCCGTCGGGGGCTCCGCGCCCAGCCCGCGTTCCCCCAGAGGCCACGGGCCAGCAAAGTTGAACTTGGCTCGTTGCAGGCCAGCGTGGGGCGGGGGTGTGTGGCGGCGGTGGCGGGGGTGGGGCGTGCAGGCCGCGCAGACTGCGGTGACCCGCGAGCCGGGGTGCCCTGTTCTAGCAGGCGGGAGCACGGGTGGGGCCGCGGTGGGGGCGCGCGCCGAAGCTGGGCACGCGAGACCCCAGACCAAGGCCGGGGCTCAGGCCTGGCCTCCGAGTGAACTTTTGCTCTGCGCCCTGATGGCGTCCTGGTGGCCGGCAAGCACAGCTTGGGCGGTCTCCTGGTCTCCGGTGGCCTCTCCTGGCTGCCTTCCGGGCGGGGCTGCGGGGCGGGGAGAGCGTGCCCAGGGCCCTTGGGGAGGGGGAGGAGCGCACAGGCGCAGGAAGAGATTGGGGGGTCCCCGGGAAGGAGTTGATGGACCGCGATTTTTCAGTCCCTGCCCCTCCCCCAATACAAAAGTGAGACCCCCAGAGCGGGGGAGGGAAAGGTCCCAATGCCGAGATGCCTGGACAAAACGCAGGAAGCAATTAAAACTCCTCCTCTCGGATTAACAACCAAAAATTGATCGATGTGTCAGGAATACCGCTGATTTATGAAGGGCGCTCATTTCTCTGGTATGGAGAATTTTATGTTCTCCAGGTGAAACCGAGTTCACCCAGCTCCAGCGCAGATTGATGTTTTAATAAAAATAAATAAAGGGGGAAAGCTCGCCTGGTCTTTGGGGACATCAAGTCTCAAATCGCAGAGTTAGAGTAACAAATCAAATTGCATTATCTTTACATTTCATATCTTTTAATCGCGTGCCTAAAAAGTGCCGGCAGCAGAGGCCTGTATTTCGAAAGTTTCCATCCGGTGCTTAAAAGTTCGCATAACCAAGCAATCAAGGTTTCGTGAGCGAAATCATACGGGGAGCGTCGGGTGATTGCGACCGCGGCCGGCCGGC